>JAVTVY010041096.1:0-18812 GCA_036873755.1 Hanleya hanleyi
GTGTCAGTAGATACATTAGGGGGACACGATGTGTCACATACCAAAATGTAGGTCAAGGTCACTGTCACCCCAAAATCGTGAAATTGTTAAAAATCATGAATTTTTGTGTCCATTGAGAAATTACGAGGTGACGGTTTATCATGTACCAAAATTTAGGAAATCTTTGAAATTTACTTTTTTTGTGTCAACGGATACATTAGGGGAACATGATGTGTCACGTACCAAAATGTAGGTCAAGGTCACTGTGACCCCCAAATTCAGGAAATCATTAAAATTCACATTTTCCTATGCCTGTCGAAGACGAGGTAATGTAATGCGATGTTGCTTTCTGTTCATTCATCCATTAGCATTTGTTGTCCATGCGATATCTCTACATGTAGTTTCAAGGTATGGATTGGTACCAAACTTTGAGTATACCTTACTCGCATGGCAAAGAGGAGCCATACATCAATTTGCCAAAGGTCAAGGTCACAGTCCCCCAATACTGAATTAAGTTTAGCTGACTATATGTGTTAGGTTGGAATATTCAGAGTTCTCTCCCCTACATGTATATGGCATTTGTCCTGTGGAGTTGTCTCCCATGTTTGAAACGGCTACATTGAGTTAAACTGTTGTGAAATAAAAACCATACATTTACTAATTTAACGGGGAGAGGGGTCCTTTATGAACTTCATACCTGTTTATTAACTCAAGAACAAAGGTGTACTTCATCAGTTTGTTCTTCCTTTATGAAAAATTCTCTCATCTGAAAGAAATCCATATGCAGGAAAATACTATTTTCTTGTGTTTGACTATTGTCGATTTCAGTGTGGGATATGTGTGCTTTTGGCTCTTGCTCCGTCAACTAGTTACCTAGTGTAAGCTCATTTTAGTTTATCATTCAATATAAGATGTGATATATGTTACATTCTCAGAAGCACAAAATTGTAGACCTTTCTCAGGATTGCTAGCTACCAATTGAAATCAAGGCTATTAAACAAACTTGAAATTTGGACAAATGTAAATCCAGATATACGGGCGTATATTGAAGCCCCTTGGGCTCTTGTTTTGCGAGTGGATTCAATAGGAAGAAATGAAGTGCCGCATACCAAAAATTAGGTCAAGGTCAAAGGTCACTGTGACCCCAAAATCAGGAAATAATTAAAAATAACATTTTTTGTGTCAGTAGGTACTTTAGGGTGTCACATACCAAAATGTAGGTCAAGGTCACTGTGACCCAAAAATTGTGAAATTGTTAAAAATCATGATTTTTGTTTGTGTCCATTGCGGAATTAAGGGGAGAAGGTTTGTCATGTACCAAAATTTAAGTCAAGATCAATAGTCAAGGTCACTGTGAGCCCAGAATCAAGAAATCTTTAAAAATTACTTTTTTTGTGTGTCAGTAGATACATTAGGGGGAAAATCATGAAATTCATAAAAATCAAGATTTTTTGTGTCCATTGAAACATTGATCGTGTAATGCGATGTTGCGTTCTGTCCACTCATCCATTAACATTTGTTGTCCATGCGATATCTCTAGTTTCAAGGTATGGATTGGTAACAAACTTTGAGTATACCTAACTCGCATGGCAAAGAGGAGTCATACATTTTGAGATCAATTTGTCAAAGGTCAAGGTCACAGTCCCCCAAAACTGAATCAGGTTTACATGTAGCTGACAATATGTGTTAGGCTGGAATATTCAGTTCTTTCCCCTACATGTTTATAGCATTTGTTATGTGGAGTTGTCACCCATGTTTGAAATATCTACATTTAGTTAAACTGTTGTGAAATAAAAAACTTACGGTACATTTACTAATTTAATGCCTGGGAGAAGGGTCCTGTAGGAAGTTCATACCTGTTTATTAACTCAAGAACAAAGGTTCACTTTGTTCTTCCTTCATGAAAAATTCTCTCGCCCGTAAGGAATCCATTTGCAGGAAAACTACTATTTTCTTGTGATGTCGATTTCAGTGTGGGATATGTGAGCTCTCAGCTCTTGTTTCAAGGTCAACTAGTTACCAAGAGTTAAGCGCATTTTAATTTATTATTCAATATAACATGTGATATATGTTACATTCTCAGAAGCCCCAAATCGTAGACCTTTCTCTGGATTGCTAGCTACCAATTGGAATCAAGGCTCATAAACAACCTTACAATTTTTGCGGTTTTCCACTGCGCATGCGCAGATTGACGGCATTTCCACTACACACCTGTCCCCTCGGACTCTCCGCCACGAGTGCTTCAACCTGACACACCATACGACGCATTCGGACCACGGATGGTACATCTCCTCTCCAAAACGTTCATTCGAATGCGCTTTTTCCAATAGTCTCTTTCCATGCGCAGATTGACAGCATTTTCACTACCCACCAGTCCAGCCGGAATCTCCCGCGCGAACATGACACCTCACAGGGCCCACTCTGCCAGGTGACTGGAAGTGCACCCAATGATCTTTGCCGGAACTATAACGGCCTTGACCTCCAGCCCAGAGAGGTCAATACTACCTTTAATCAGCTTTTACTACTACTAGGGCGTATATGTAAGCCCATGAGGCTCTTGTTGAACAAGTGTCAAAACTAACGGGCCAACCAGACTACACCTGGAATAAATCTTTCAGACTGCAATGGTTCGGTATGGTAGTCCATTAATCATGCTAATGACAAAAGCTCGCTCATTTTAATGATGGTTTAAATCGAGATAAATTTACATGTTTTAATTTTGCGCGTGCCGACAGAAGACTCCGTTTCGGTCAGTGGTTTTCTCTGGAATTAATATGGAGAACAACACAACAGTTCGAATTTCTGAAGATATAGTTTTTACTATACATGCATCTCGAACCTGCTACAATATTTCACGTAATTTGTGAACTTTACCGGTGGCAGGTAGGAGACTATGATGGGATAAAGTCTGATTTGAAATCTCCAAACATTCACTTTTATGTTGTCCTGTATGAATGAAGGTGCACGCTGACCCGTCAAATTCTCAGTACAATTATGACAACTCGATGAGCTGTCTCAAAACTAAAACATCCTCATCATACCAGGGATTTATAAAGTACAGATCCAGTGCAGTTATACAACCATGCAATTGAAACCATGTAGACTGAAATTATATAACTGTTTCTCACAAATAACTGTGTACATAGATGTTTTACATTACCTGACCTAAAAAGGTTAAGAAATGGAATATCGGCAATAGCTTTGTCAAAACAAGCAGCACTGGGAATTAGAAAACATCATAATACATGCACAATTACTGGCACAAGTATGGTGGCTGAAAAGTCGATCTTTACGTGAAAGTATGGTGGCTAAAAAGTCGATATTTCAAATATCTCTCGACGACAAAAGTTGGATGACACTATCGCAGGGAGTTCATGCAACTCAAAGTAGAACAAGTGAGAAATGACTACATTGTAGTCAAAACCTGCGGCAGTGGCAATAATACAGTGAAAGGCATATCAGCGGAGATAGTGGTAAATGTAGAACAAGCGCCATCTGCCAGTGTTTTCATGCCAAGGGAAGTAATTTTCAACTTCTAACCCACAATTGTAGGAATTGCGTAATAGGTCTGATACAATATATATATATTCACTTTCCCCGTTCAAAATCCAACGGTTTTGACTAGTCCGTGCCGTCTATTTTGAATTGACAGACGAAGTCACAATGATCGCTTTGGCAATGTCTTGGTACAAGTATCATGTATGCCAAGTTTCAAAACATTCGGTTCAGCTGTTGCTTTTTGCAAATAAAAAAAGCTTTCAAATATTTGGAAATCCAAATAAATTTCAAGGATTTAATCATAGCGCGAAAATCGACGCGCTTCAGTCACCCTTCTCGCTTACTTTGCCGAGCAAACTGGAAAATTTATATTTCCTTAAGTTAATTTTCAATGAATTTAGTATCAGGTCCATCTCTTTGATCTGTGAAACTATGGAAGGGGGTTGAAGGCTTTATCCAACTGTCCAAGGGGCATAGTTACACTTTTCACTATTCAAATTGAGGCCTGTGACAGTATTGATATTTGATTAGAATAATTAATTAAGTTTCTGCATTTACGTGTGTTATCATCTGCAAACTGAATACCTTGACACTCTTTTCCATGCAGCAAGTCAATGGTTTGCTCCTTCTATATAAATGATTAACTATTTAATTCTTAGGAAATATCATCTCATGTTCGACTAAGCCTTTTCGAAGGTTGCTTATTTTATTAATTTCTTTTTTTAAAAATAAAATTCTGCAAATAAGAAACATTTCTAGTCAGTATCTATGGATATCTCCCTATACTCAATTCGCGAATATGTTTGTCACTAAGTCATTCCGAAGGTGATTTGTGTTCGAAATGTCAGGGCTAGTTCCCTAAACAAGGTTTGTGTGCAAGAGAATTATGTCGAATTCTCGTTATTATCTTTTGGTACATCAATTATTGCATTCACGAAAACGGCTGCCAAGTTAAAGTCAATATGAAAGGCATCTAAGTATCAAACTCAAAAACTCCTCCGGGAAATAAGGCCCAAGCTTTTGACAACGAGGTCAAACAGATCGCTTTTATAGTCAGCATCTGCTAATATATGACATAATTCCATTCGTAAAACTGATTGACAAAGTAACGTAAATTGTGAAGTGTAGAACCAGTAAATTCTAGCGGAAATGGGCTCTGACTTGAGAGAATAATGTGAAATGCAATATGTTTCTGCCCATTATCTGCTGATACACATAAGTATTGAATCCACGGGAGTGAATCTAAAGGGATTCTGAGTGCCGAAGAGGACGAGAACATCAATACCAGCGAAGCGAGTCCCTGGCTTGCGAGAATGAGGATAGAGAGCGTGTTCCGAAAGAGGACCATTCAAAATAGCCATGTGCCAAAGTTCATACTTGTAACCGAAAGTGCACAATAAAAACTCTACAACTATGATGTATTGTTCGCTCATAGGGTTGTCTAACTCATTAAATACAAAATAGTGATTTCTGTATAAAAAAACCAGTTGCGCATAAAGTCAGTTTTGAGTATTATCAATGAGTCGGTTTCGCTAAGACAGTAAGTTCATCTCCAGTGATTGGAGGGTCATTGTTTCGATTCCCACAGAGGGTTAACTTATTCTTCCTTTCAAAACATATTTCCATATATGCGAATTGCTTGGGGGGATAAAGTTAAACATGATACCAAATTGTCATTTCTATAAGTTAAACATCTTTATTCGACGAAAGTTGGTGAGTTTGTCCCTAACTTCTGAAACGTAATTGTTGCGTTTGTTTTTATGATGCATGATCTATAATTTGATACCAAGTATTATTCAATGTTAATCATAATGACAATGCGTTGCTTATCTACTTCTTCACCAATTTGTGAATTATCTAGATTGGGTAGATAAAATGAGTTATAGATGTAGTTAACTTATTTTTCAACTTACTAAGGCAGTCGCCTATCACTGTATGCAAATTAGCCGAACCACTGACACGGTTGCGGCTCATCTTCCTTGGTATATAGTCAATTCAAGGATCTTAAAGATTATATACGTGTAAAATTTTACTGTTCAGTGAAAATGGTAATATCTGAAAACAATGACTGATGTGTCGATCGACAGCTTTTTTTTTTTTAGCGTGTTGACGTAAGAGAATTGATGTCTGAATGGAATTCAACGAAGCAATAATTCATTCCACCAAATATAGTTGCAAATGAATTCAAATGTGCCTGAAGACAGGGTTGTCATGTGAGATCGGAGGTTGAAAAGAAAAGTGTGGCAGAGATCACACTCTCTTAGCGCATGCGTATTTCAAAAAGTCACAAGAAGAACAACAAGAACAACAACAACGCGAGCCTCTCGTAGACCTGCGTGCCGCAGGTAAAAACAACAGTAACAAAAGAGAAAAAAACAATAAGGAGAGGGGAGGAAATGGTGCTAGAGACTGCATGAAGTGATCAATTCAGCAGTAACCAATACACCATAACTTGACCTCAAGTGAGAGTGGGTTTCATGCATGAAAACACACGCCCAATGGCTACATCAAAAGCTACAAAATGCATCATTAATTAAAATGATATCCAAAGTTCATAGCATAGTCCGTATTCATAGCTTAGTTCGATATCCGCAATATCAGTTAAATATCTTGAATCATTATCCAATTATCATAGTCCATGTCCATGGCGTAGTGTTCCACATTCATCAACATGCCAGTCACACCGCAAATGTGCACATATCAAGTACGACCAAAACAGGTGCTTGAAAATCCTTCGAGTACCTCAGCTGCGAATGCAAAACAGTTTACCAAAACATTACACACAAAACAAAATAATAATTTACACAAAACACTACATGAAAAGCAAAAAAAATGGTCAAACAAAACAAAATATACATTTAAAACAGCATTTAAATGTATCAAAATTTCAAAACATTCAAACAAAAGAAACACACATTTCGAAACAGAATTAACCTACCAATTCATTGCAAGAAAAACTGTTATGTCAGTAGAAAGGAATCACTCAATCAGTTAAGACAAAAGAATTCTGCATTAAATGACAGCGCGCATTTCCCATTCATACCACAACACGGTATCTTTTTTATTGATGCAACAAATATAACTCAAACACAGACACAACTATCCGGTGGTTATGTCTCAAACATTTGCCATGGTTATCACCAAGTACTAGACTTCTTTAGCAGGGTCAATGCTAAGTCATACCTCATCCTTAAATGTTAACATTAGGACCTGATGCTACTCACCATGAAAGCCAGAAGTGTTAATGGTCGACATGGACACAATATGTACTGCACTTCAGGAAGTTGTCAATACGTGTTAATTGAAACCAGTTCGCCATCTAACGTCTTAGACTTATATATGGATATCCAAATAATAATAATATAAAATTCAGGATGATGCCATGAACAACAAAAATATAACCAGGCTCGTATAGCCTAACCGGGGATTGTAAGGGCTCCGCAGCCTATATCAGTCAGGCTCTCATGGCCTACTATACCAAGCATTATATGCTACAATAACTAGTACGTATACTCAGTGTCTCAAGGACCTATCACTATATCCGCGATAACCGTAGCTCTACCAGAAAATGTAAACAAAATTCAAGATGGCCGCTCTGACGACGTTTCCAAAAACGGCATTTTTGGTCGATTTTTCGGTCAGATTTACAGAATGTTTTATTTATGCAATTTTTCCGCAAAAACTGCATGATAAATTAGTAAATATTATTGTGATGTGACATAAGATAGTTTTTGCCCACTTTTCATCGCGGAAAAGCAAACATTTTGAAGAAATATGACAAAAACATTACTTTTCTCGTACCCACGTGGCCGCCATATTGAATTTGCCCATGATCCTGCTTTGGGCGTTATGCTAATAGGCCCAAAATGACCCCAATATGATAAACTATAAAGTCACGGAGTTTCAGCTCTCCATTCTGGAAAAGTCTGGTAGGGTTAAGTGTTTAGCTTACCAGCTACACTAGCTATAATGGAAACCGGTCACGATAAAAGTCCCAATAAAAAATAAATCACTGTGGAATCACAATGTTCTCATCCAAAGTTCAAATCACTTAATTCACCAGTCACAAAGTTCATGCAATCTACTAGTTTTATCGTTGATTTATAAACTGGGCATGCAGTATTATCGGTAATAAACGAAACAAAACGCGCACAATATAACAAAGATGCCAACAGCTTATGTAAGGCGTTACCATGGCACACATGAGATAATTGTCCAATATATGTTACCAACCTGTCTGAGGGGGCCCTCGGTGGCCGAGTGGTCTAAGGCGCTTCGCTGGTGACCGCTAGCCTCACACTGCTGAACCGGCACGGGTTCGAGCCCAGCTGGTCCATGTGTGAAAGTTTGTCAGTTACTTGCCGAAGGACGGTGGTTCTCTCCGGGTACTCCGGCTTCCTCCACCAACCAAACTGACTGTCACCATATGAGTGAAACAAACTTGAGTGTGACATTAAGCCAAATTCCCTCCTCCTCCTCCTCCAACCTGTCTGAGGATTCAGTCCAAAATGTTCCAAGAAATTTCGTTGGGGCATGGCCCATTTCTGTAAACTGTAAACCGTTTCATCACACGCACTATTGCCATTCAATGGAAGCGTCACGACGCCAGACAGAAAGTTCGGGGAAGTCCAAGCAGGACATATCTCACAACACAGTTATGTTCAGTCACCTGTAGATACTGTATCCACCGAATGGACTCGCTCCGGAGGTTTCTGGCAACGAATCCACAAAACATGTCGCTGTTGTATTAAGGAACGTTTTTCTGGCCTATCACATATCAGTGGCGTAGATATACTCAGCTCACTGCCCATTCCAGAATGTGAAGTTGAGCAGTTTAATTTCTGTGACCTGATGAAATTTTTGTTAAATGTTCAAGGCTCAAAACACACACATAGTTGAGATGACAATTTGGCACACCTGGATAGTTTCTGTGCAATCGTGGACAACAGTTTGGAATTTCGCCCAGTCAGATTTACAAGACAGTTCAAGGAGAACTCACATGAGAAGTTGAACAGGATCACACATTTAACAATAGCCAACACACAAGGGCGTCAAATTTTCCCCAGTCACGGTCTGGGTGAGTTACCGTCTGCGATACCTCAGCAGGTGCAAAAAGGAAGGAGGATCCGGTAACGACAGGACAGCATTGTCAGTCATCGTGTTCACCAGCTCTGTTCCTGGGGTCGTCAGAAGATTCAGAAAGTTCCAGCAGGTCGTGGACAGGTAATATGCCAGGCCACCATAAGGCCGTCCTTGTGAAGGGATGCGAGGCTACCACCGCCGGTATAGCGCCAAAAAAGCTTGAAAATGTAGTCTTGTCAATGTAATGCAATCACTGATGTTCTCGTTGTATACGGAAAATTTTCATATCCTGGCAAGCTCGCCAATGTAATTTTGCGGGTGCCGACGGAAAGTGGGTTTGTATGGGGCGTCGACATTCCCGCGAGAAAGAACATAAACCCCCAGAAGACTCCGGTCCGGCCTGTTGTTTTCTCTGGACTTAAAATGGCGAACAACACAACTCGAATTTCTGAAGATACAGGTTTTACTATATATGCATCTCGAACCTGCTACAACATTTCACGTAATCTGTGAACTCTACCGGTGGCAGGTAAGAGACTATGATGGAATGAAGTCTGATTTGAAATCTCCAAACAATCACTTTTGTATTGTCCTGTGTAAATGAAGGTGCACGCTGACCCGTCAAATTCTCGGTACAATTTTGACAACTCAGAGTAAGAGTAAAGAGTAAGAAACTTTATTTAGCGTCGGTATAATATACAAACCAGAAAACATTAGCTCTGAACGAGCTATTGACCGACAAACAAATGTATAATAACAATAAAAATGTAGAAGTATATAAAAATGCAATGAATTTTTTATCAAATATTTTCATTATGTAATATTTGTTTGTTTTCTTATTTGATCGTTTTTAATTATTGAATTATTATTTCAGTGTAATCACAATTATTAAATCACTGTAATCCCCCAATATTTACAATACTTGAAGAGGGCTTGAATAAATTACCATACATTTACGTGTGCTCTGAGTGAGCTACTGGTCGAATAACTAATATATAATTACAGTAAATATAGTACATAATTAATTAATTTTCATTGAATTTCCATATGACATTATTTGATTGTTTTCTTTTTAATTGTTTTTAATTTGCATCTAAGCATTAATTAGTATATCTTTCCAATCACACACATAATTACCACTAATTTGAGTTAAGGATGAGTGGGTGAGTTGGACTTTTTCCGACAGTTCTAACACTATTAAGGCTTGCAAATTGCGCATTTGCACGATTCGCCTCCCCATGTGCGAATCAATCTATGGAACTCATTTCTGTCAGAGGCCGTCCGATATTCATTCGGTAAACTATTCCATATTCGGCTGGCCTCGTACCGAAATGAGTTATTGCCGTACTTTGTGGTGTTAACTCTAGGTATATCAGTTAAATATTTATATCTGAATGAATATTTTGTGTTTTTAAACTTAATGATGTCCTGTAAATACAGAGGGGACAGATTGTTTAGAATTTTGTAGACTTCAAAGCACATGCTCTTTACCCTGCTTAAATGAAGTGTTGGTAAGTTGGCTTTTTCAAGTAGGTAATTGTATGGGCTTTTGAAGTCAGGATAAACAAATCTTAAAGCCCTATATTGCAGTCTTTCCATCTTGTCAGTGTTTTTCTTGCTGCAAAAGTGCCACACCATAGGACAGTAGTTGAAATTTGACCGAATAAAACACTTGTAGATCAACAGTTTTCTTTGTGTTGATAAAAGGTGACTAAGTCGTGCCAGGACATTGATCTGACTACTTGCTTTCTTCCATAAATTTGTAATGTGTTGGTCGAAAGTTAAGAGGTAGTCAAGTTCAATTCCTAACAGCTTTACACTATCGGAACAACTAATTTCTATGTTCTTAAGGGCAAAATTTTTACATTCTTTGTTACCTTCTTCTCCAAGGCACATAGCTTGGAATTTTTCTGGGTTGGCCTGCATGCCATTATTGCCAAACCAGTCTACAATTACATCACTTTCCTTCTGGATTATTTCCTTTAAGGTTGTTAGTGACTTATGGGCATACGACAAAGTATTGTCATCTGCATAGTTGTACAGTTTGGCACTGTGAACAAAATAAAATATATCATTTATGAAGATATTGAATATCAGAGGTCCCAAAATGGACCCCTGAGGGACTCCTTTAACAACGTCTAGCCATTTACTACAGGCTGAGCCCAGCTTGACTCTCTGTTTTCTATCGGACATGTAACTGTTCATAAGCCCACATGATTTCTCACTGAGACCGTAGGCCTTGAGTTTAGCATTGATGAGTTCATGTGGAAGACAGTCGAAGGCCTTAGACAAGTCCATCAAGATGGCGCCCACGAATTCGTGGTTGTCCTATCTGTCTCAAAACTAAAACATCCTCATCATCCCAAGAATTCATAAAGTACAGATCCAGTGCAGTTAAACAACAATGCAATTGAAACCATATAGACTGAAATTATATAACTGTTTCTCACAAATAACTGCGTACATAGATGTTTCACATTACCTGATCTAAAAGGTTACGAAATGAAATATCGGCAATAGCCTTGTCAAAACAAGCAGCACTGGGAATTAGAAAACATCATAATACATGCACAATTACCGGCACAAGTATGGTGGCTGAAAAGTCGATCCTTACGTGAAAGCATGGTGACTAAAAAGTCGATATTTCACAATATAAAAAATTATTTTGGCTGCTACAGTTGTGAAGCCACAAATTAATTCCTTACATTTTAGACAAACTTTCGTATTGAAAAAGATTTAAGTTTTGTACTGTACACGTTCGTATATTAAAAAAAGTTCATGTTGCAAAAAAAAATGGATAGGCATTTAGAAGTCGGCGTTTGTAACACATGGCTATTCTTTGGATTGTTTATTGCTCTGGAGCTGACAAAGTACATATAATAATACTTCCTATATGATCAAACTGGTCTATTGAGAATTAAAAATTTTGAAAATTGAAAGAAATATTTCCGTTTATAGTAATCAGAAGAGAATTGCCCCATTGATATGTCGCACCTTTCCTTATTAGAAAGTTTAGTCTATTCAAACATTGAACTCGCCCATTGCCCTTTCTAATCAACACGTGAACAGTATCACAGGAAACATTAAATCAAACGCGAATGGTTCATATAAGTTTAGAATGGCGTTTACAAGGATTCGCACTTCCTCCCATAGGCTACAAATTGAAACCAGTCGCTGGACCAAACCAGTCAAAACTAATGTGGAAGATAGGTTATGTACGCTCTGTGAATTAGTAGAAGACGAATATCATTTTATTATAATATGCCCAAGATATCGAGATATCCGTAAAATATACATACCGCAGTATTACTGTAATCATCCAAGCGTGATCAAGTTCCTAAATCTTATTGCTTCAGACTCCATTGCTATATTAAAAAGGTTAGCTATATTTATACAAAATTCGAGATAAGACTCTGTATAATAACTAACCGATGGAGTTTTTTATATCCGAAAACTGCTGTCAGTCCTTGCCGCCATCGATGATTTTGTATATTATGTATGTATATATGCTCAAGGGCCAGTTGGCCTACTGCAATAAAATCTATCGTACATATTGTAGATCCATGCAATTCTAGCTTGTCCAGTGAACATTGCTGTCAAGATCAATTCCGTGAAACGTCACTTGGAAACTATTGCTTATAAACAATGTAATAAAATGTTTATTTATTGTAGAATTTGTGATTATATTGGTTAGCTAGAGTTATGGTGTTTAACTCTCGATCAAAGCCTGACATATATTGTCATCGTCGGCGGTGTCTGTTTATCTCATCATTTTCCTTGTGAACAAGATATCTCTGTGAGGGTTGAAGGAATTCTACTCATATCATATATGGAATTAGCGATGAATCAGAAACCTATTGAAAACGACCGACCTTTGCCTATTTTATCTAATTCAAATTCTAGTTATAGCAACATTTTCTCAATGATTAAATAGTATCTCAAATTAAGTTCATAATATATTCAACTGATGATGGACTTGACGCCTACCTTAGCTGACCGAGCTTGACCTGAGTTTACAAGGTCATTCACTGTTAATTATGATATATCTTGGAGAATAATAGTCGGGCTTTCCAAATCAATACTATATATGCATCAAGTAAGCTGAAGATGACTGACCGTAACCCATTTTTTCAAGGTCAGATTCTATTTATTGTAATATTTCTACAACCTATACTGTTCAAATTCGTCCCACATAAGCTACTCGGGTCAAATTCCTTCCCCACGTGCATGTAAGCGAGAATAGATCAAAAACCTGTTGGGGGGACTTTCCTTGATTCCAGGATCAAATTATCAGAACATAATTTCAGTATCAAGAGCAAAAGAGGAGAGCATAGCTATAGCTCCAGGAATTCGGTCAAGCCCCAACAGAACCTCAGTGCAAAACCTTCTTAACTGATGCCCTTAGCAATAGCTGATTTCGAACAAAATGCTACATGCATGGTATGAGCATGATGTGGGATCTACATGTATAGTCGTCCCAAATATATCATTTTTCTGTTGGCCTGGTTGTGAAAGTTCTAAAACTATATTCTCTACAATAAATGCTCATAGATACCCGGACCGTAGCAGCTGAGAATAGGGTTACACAGCATACACAGGTACGTAGGACTTTTTTGACATCTGTCCGAGATTTACATCTGTCCGCACGCCAGCAACTCTGTTTTCTGAACTCTAGTATTCTTGATTAAATAAACACCTCAGCAAAAGTAAGTTCCCCTCAAAATGTAGCCTCATGTTCACCAAGATATTTCTTTGACTGCGATGAAAGTAGTATACAATACGTAAATTGGCGTAATAGCGCCTCACTGCGCATGCGCAGAACCTTGTGTGACGTCATAAGTGTGCGCAGAAAAAAAAAATGGGGCGGTATTGGGGCGGTGTGCGCATGCGTGATGTGTGGGAGGTGGGTACAAGATGGCCGCGAGTGTCAGTGAGTGCAAGATGTGGGAGGTGGGTACAAGATGGCCGCGAGTGTGAGTGAGTGCAAGATGTGGGAGGTGAATACAAGATGGCCGCGAGTGTGAGTGAGTGCAAGATGTGGGAGGTGGGTACAAGATGGCCGCCAGTGTGAGTGAGATGTGGGAGGTGGGTACAAGATGGCCGCGAGTGTCATGATGTGGGAGGTGGGTACAAGATGGCCGCGAGTGTCATGTGTGGGAGGTGGGTACAAGATGGCCGCGAGTGTGAGTGAGTGCAAGATGTGGGAGGTGGGTACAAGATGGCCGCCAGTGAGTGGAAGATGTGGGAGGTGGGTACAAGATGGCCGCCAGTGTGAGTGACATGTGGGAGGTGGGTACAAGATGGCCGCCAGTGAGTGGAAGATGTGGGAGGTGGGTACAAGATGGCCGCCAGTGTGAGTGAGATGTGGGAGGTGGGTACAAGATGGCCGCGAGTGTGATTTGGTGGGAGGTGGGTACAAGATGGCCGCCAGTGTCAGTGAGATGTGGGAGGTGGGTACAAGATGGCCGCGAGTAGTAAAATGTATAAAAGGAGTCTATTTTTAGGGAAAGGGGTGTATTCAATCTGACTTACCTGACCTGACTTGATCAGCCAGCCAGCCAGCCAGCCCTCCTACCTGCCTGCCTTCCTGTCTGCCTGCCTGCATTCTGCCTGTGTGGAATGCATGTCCTGACTTGGTTCTGGGTTTTTTCCATCACGGTTGTGCGCAGGTGTATGACGTCACTTCCGGTCTGCGTGAATCGGGCGTGACCTGGGACTATGGGATGCATGTACTGACTTGGTTCTGGGGTTTTTCCCTCACGGGGAGGTCACGTGATCAGTTCAAGGTCATATCCATTTTTTATCGATATGTCAACTCCACACCCAGTCCATTAAATGCTCCTTCACCTATGCTTCAATTTGATACCTCACTCGACCTGTGGTGTGAGTGAGTGCAAGAATGTATTCATCCGCGGTGATGCAGTCATGTCTGGCGGTGATTCGGTCTCGGGAAAAAGCTTCCTTGCCCAATGCCTACGGACTTTACCGAAGATACACGGACTTTAACGAAAAGACACGGACGTACACGAAAAGACGCGAAGGTGAACGCCATTGTGGGAAACCTCCCACAGACAGGTCAGTACATGCATTTCTATGTTGTTCACGCATAATAAAAGGATTGATCTGTAATCTGTGTTGTTGTTGTTGCTCCCTTTTTTTGGACTAACCCATCAGAATAGTACGTATCACGGACTATACCCGTAGAGCTACATCTGGTCTATAAAACACGTCCCTCTGGATCCCACACCTTCATTTCTACAGAGCCATGGCGGAGACCCAGCCCCATGCGACTCGCATTTTACAGTATGCCACCGTGGTGAATTCATTCACGGGTTACCGAGCAGTGGTCCGGTCCATGTTTGCAGATGGCGACGACAACGAGGGACGACGCCAGATCCTGAACGAGTTCACAGAAGCGGTCCTCCACAGAGTGCACTCGATGGAGAGGCGTGCCATCACTCACCACTACTGGACTATGACAGCCATCCTTGATGCTCGGGCTATGGACCACGAGCGCTCACGCCGCAACCAGCACCGGCTGGTTGGCCTCATACTAGTCTGTGCCCTATTCACCCTGGCGCTGTGGTATTGACACTATAAATACCAGGGTCAGACAGAGTGTGTGTCATTCACCGTTCGACATTTGGACCAAGCATGTCATCCGTCCTACGAGCCATCCTCCCCCTTACACCTTACCAGGTGGGATTATACGTTTATGAAGATTATGTGACTCTGGTGGAAGATAGTGGCGGGGATTGGAGGGCGTCCCCTGAGACTTTATCGAATACGGTGACACTACAGCGTGATGGGTGGACTAAGTTTAAACGGGTGTTGAGCGGAGAGTTAGACGGACACCTGATCCACCTGGACAAGGCCAACTACGTATACCATACTGCGCTCTACCCACGGGTGGGACGCTACCAAGAGCCGGCTCGAAGTTTCCTCCTAACTCCCTCTCTGTGGTCAGCCTTGGAGAAAATAGGCCCTCTGGTGGACCAGTTATTTATACCCGACGATCGATCACCCCACCAATTGGCATGGGCTCATGCTATCGAACACGCACTAGATGAACCTAATGAAAAAAAAGCGGATGGAGAAAATACTATATGTATAGAATGCGCAGAGGCTGGAATGACAGGGTCACCTCATGAAGCCACCCACACACACACATGACGGGCCAGAACGATGAAGAAGAAGAAAAAATCCGTGATGAAGCCGCGGGGCCAATGGCTGAACCCCATGAACAACTACATGAACCCGACGACGATGCCATTGATTACCCCGCTACACTCAGTCAGCCCAATGACATGACCACCTGATCCTTTGATCTCACGGGGTTCTCCCTATAAATACGAGAGACAGTGAAATCTGGTACCATTCACGTACTGACCATGACGGAGCATATAGTACTGGCGTATTTCAGCTTGACCCCCGAGGTTTTCCTGCACGTGTATGCGGATAAGGTCGATATCATGGAGGAGGTGGTGGGAGACACGGACCCTACACAACCGTGCCCGGCTCACATTCGTCTGTCCCGGGAGGGCTGGACCAAATTCAAACGGGTGTTGTCTGGTGAACTGGACGGCGACCTCATCCACTTGTGTCACGATGTGTACATCCGACGCGGCCCTTTCTTTGCTCAATTGGCTCGGCTAGATGGAGGTACAGTGCATTTTACCCTTCACCCTGATCTATGGTCTGCATTGGAAGATGCCGTGGTGGATGTGGATGAAGTGCTTATCAAGCGGTCATCAGACGAGTTGGACTGGTCATTGACCATGGCCACTGTGGAAGTCCACGAAGAAAATCAGAAAGAAACTCAGGCCCAAGATATACCCGTTATAAATAAACGATAGAGCCAGGGTCCATCATCATTTTGTCACCATGAAGCGCTGGGAGAAGGTGTTGGATAACTTATACTACAGTCCCGACAGTCCGGCAGCCTATAGTGCATTGTCGGCTCTCTATCGAGCGGCCAAACCCCAGGGGGTACAACGTGCCCAAGTCCGAGATTGGTTAAGAAGACAAGACACCTATACCTTACATCGATCTGTCCGTCGCCATTTTCTACGGAACCGGGTCATCGTGGGAGGAATAGATGCCCAGTGGCAAGCGGATTTGGTGGATATGAGCGCCTTTGCCAAACACAACGATGAGAATCGGTATATCTTGACGTGCATCGATATCCTATCCAAGTATGCGTGGGTGGTACCCATCCGGACGAAAACGGGGGCGAATCTCATAGCGGCGTTCAAAGACATCTTCAAGACCGGGCGCAAACCTTTGTATTTGCAAACCGACGAAGGCACGGAATTCCTCAACAGACCGTTCCAACAGTTTCTGAAAGCCCAGAAGGTGTTTTTCTTCCATACGTACAACGAGACCAAGGCTTCCGTGGTGGAGAGGTTCAACAGGACATTCAAAGGCCGCATGTATAAATATTTCACCTATAAGAATACAAGGCGGTACATCGATGTTCTCCCGAAACTGGTGAGGGGTTACAATCGAGCCTATCATCGAAGTATAGAGAGAGCCCCCATTACCGTGACCCAACGCAATGAAGCCCAAGTCCGGCGTGTCTTGTACCCCAGGCCATCGCAGCGAACGACGAAGGCGGTGTACAAGGTCGGGGACCCTGTACGGATCAGTAAAGTCAAGGGCAAGTTCGAGAAAAGTTACTTGCCCAACTGGAGCGATGAGCACTTCCTGATTAAACGGCGCCTACCCCGACAGCGGCGAGTCTATGAACTGGAAGATCTCCAAGGCGAAACGTTGCTGGGGACGTTTTACGACACGGAATTACAGCCTGTTGTAAAAACACAGCAAGACTACTACACGGTGGAGCAGATTTTGAAAACGGAACGTCGACGTGGCAAACTGTTTCATTTCGTAAAATGGCAAGGCTGGCCCAGTTCCTTCAATTCCTGGGTCGCTGCCAACCAGGTGAAACGACTATAAAGCCAGACACCACTGCCGTCCTCCTTCATTCCACGTCCGACCCGTGCTATGGACCAACAGCAGCTGCCTCCGAAGACAGCGTCTCGCAAAACGCGCAAAGCGCAAGTGGTCTTTGGGGTGCTATTGCTAACCCTGCTGAGTGTGTTGTACGGAGGTGTGTTTTACGACGTAGCCTATGTCAGTACGTTACTTAACCAACTGAGAACACCAGCCATCAGTGAAACGGGTCTACAGAGAGCACCAGTCGTATCGAGCCCAGTCACCACCACCACCACCACACCCCGCGTACAAGCCACGTCGAGCTCTACACTTACACCAAGTACACCTACTACGTCTCAAGACCCACCGGATTTCATCCCTCACAGTGAAACGACAACGACGACGACCACCCACGTTGTACCCACCCCCAGCACCATCTCTGAACGTGAACAGACAACGACGACCGACGTTGTACCCACCACCACTCCAGTTCACTCGTACGAAATTTACAAGAGCGGGTTACCACGACAACGGATACACCTCGAACCATGGATCCTGGGTGGCAGCATCCCTTCACTTGCGTCATCGCAGGACCGACGGGCTCCGGCAAAACGCACTTCGTCAGGAAGCTCCTTCAACACGCCGACAGCATGATCACTCCACCCATTGCCCGAGTCGTGTGGTGTTACGGAGAATGGCAGGAAGCGTATGCAGCAATGCCCCACATCACGTTCGTGGAAGGCCTACCCAACCTGGCCGATTTGGAACCCGACACCTTGGTGGTTCTGGATGATCTCATGGCGGAGACGGATGCACGGGTCACCCAACTCTTTACCAAAGGCAGCCATCATCGACGGCTCAGCATCATCTACATTGTGCAGAATCTGTTCAGTAAAAACAAAGAACATCGGAATATCAGCTTAAATGCCCACTACCTGGTGGTCTTCAAAAACCCGAGAGATACCACTCAACTGCTGCACCTGGCGAGACAGATGTATCCCGGCCGCACACCGTTTGCGTTGGAAGCCTTCAAAGATGCCACAACCCCTCAGCACGGGTATATGCTCTTCGATCTCAAGCAAGCCACCCCGACCACCTTCGACTACGGACCGGCATCTTTCCCGGAGAGACCCACCACGTGTACATGCAAAAATAATGTAAACACACCCACAGTGGCGCCCCCAGCTGGGGTCTGTGTGTTTGATGATGGGGAATAATAAAAAGAATGAATACCACAGCAGGGTTGACTTTGTCTGTGAGGTGGATGAAAAGGGCAGAGTTGTGGGTTCTAGCATTAGTTGTACAGGATGTCTGCG
>JAVTVY010041097.1:0-19600 GCA_036873755.1 Hanleya hanleyi
TTACAGCACTAGGTTAAGATATTTTAACCATTGCAACGTAAACATCACTGTCCAAAATCTAGGACTATTAAAATCACTGCCAAATATCAAGGAAATAGCCCCCTGAGCGCAATATCGGTCATGTTGTAACTATGCCAGCATGACCGCTACATTCGCAGATGTATATAATGATAACATAATACCAGAAGTTCATGTTTTCATGAACTTCTGATAATACATTGTACTGCTTTGGCCATTCGAATGGCATTGGAATCTGAATAGATTTGATTATTTACATGTTTTATTTCGTTGAAGGCATCAACGTTGGGCAGATACAAATGAGGAACCCATGACCCCTCTTACCACTACTGAAAGCTCAACCACAACCATGGCATATCATAAAAGAGGACCGAGTACTAGCCTTCAGACACGAGATCAAGGTCAGTATTGAAGGAAAGGCTTCTCCATACATCGCATACATTTGAACACTGGGATGGCACTATTCAATCGTATTATGGATGTAGATATCAAAATGAAAACTCCAACTAAATACAATGTAATAACTTTACCTCACACAGCCAGAAAAAAGTGATGCCCATCACCCATTAATGGTGATTTGGCCATCATCTTTAAAAGGTGATGAATTAGAGCATCACCTTGAGGTGATGACGTAAATTTACAATCATTGCTCATGACTCAGAGGTGGTGGCCTTCATTTTTAAATGTGATCATAAAAAGAGTGTGATGGCTCTTATTCACCACCTTTTCGGGGTGATAGTTATCACCTTTTTTCTGGCTGTGTATAGGTTTACCCACCAAAGGGAGGCCTGCACAATTATATGACCAGAAGATAAACCTGAAGTAATAGTTCTGTCAACTGATTGGTTGACTGGTCCAAAGTCAACAATCAGAAAGAGACAATCACAGAATATGGTTAGTTGGTATTGTGCAAGTCCCCCATTGACCAGTTCATTTCACCATGCAGGTCTCAGGACACGTGTGTATGCCTTGATCTACTCGTTCTGCCATTCCCAGATTTAAGGGTAATTCATGTTCAATTTTCCATGCATCTCCCGATAAGATTTGTAGGATAATAGTGTGCTTGATCTAATCATCGCTAGTGTAATAATTACACAACAGGGTCACAGGCTTCCTATCTGTATGATTTTGGATGACTCACTGAATCGTATTTTATTTGAATAGGGAGAGCAATTGTACCCAACTCTGGAAGACAACGGCCGAGTTTGAGTGCATGTGATATAATTGGGACATGTCAACTTCACACCAAAAATATACATGACCTGTTCACTCGAGGAGCAGAATCAATCGCCAGAGGCAAAACTGGAGGAACATGTCTTCATTCGGCTCCCTGTACGGAAACAATGGACATTGTTGAGATCACGGAAGAGTGCACTTGTCTCAGCTGCATATGCTGCTCTCGAAAAGATATTGTAACTGCCCTCATTAAAAACGGCGCCGAAATAAACACGGGGCGAACATGTCTTCATTTGGCGTGACACAGATACCGTCCGTTACCTCATCAATGAAGGAGCTGATATTGACGCCAGAGATAATGGCGGACGAACATGTCTTCATTGGGCTGCCAATGGGGGTGTAACAGATACGGTACGGTACCTCGACATTCTGGGAGCTGACATAAACGCCCGAGATAATGGCGGACGAACATGTCTTCATTGGGCTGCCAATGGGGGTGTCACAGATACGGTACGATACCTCGACATTCTGGGAGCTGACATAAATGCACGAGATAATGACGGACGGACATGTCTTCATTGGGCTGCAAATGGGGGGGGGGGGTTAAAGAAACTGTAGAATGCTTCGTTCATCGCTTTGCAGATATAGACGTCAGAGATAATGACGGACGGACATGTCTCCATTGGGCTGCCAATGGGGGTGTTAGAGATACCGTAGAATACTTCGTCCATATGTGTGCAGATATATACAGCAGAGATAATGACGGACGGACATGTCTTCATTGGGCTGCCAATGGGGGTGTTAAGGATACCGTAAAATACCTTGTCGAACTAGGAGCAGATATATCCGCCAGAGACAATGACGGACGGACATGTCTTCATTGGGCTGCCAATGGGGGTGGTAAAGATAGCGTAGAATACCTGGTCGATCTAGGAACAGACATATACGCTAGAGATGAAGACGGACGGACATGTCTTCATTGGGCTGCCAATGCTGGTGTAACGGATACCGTAAGTTACCTCGTCGAACTAGGAGCTGATATAAACTCCAGAGATAAGGACAGACGGACAAGTCTTCACTTGGCTATCAATGCGGGTGTAAGAGATACGGTACGATGCCTTTTCGATCTAGGAGCTGATACAAACACCAGAGATAAAGACGGACGGTCATCTTCTCATTGGGCTTCCGTTGGGTGTGCCACAGATAGTGCACAATACCTCGTTGACCAGGAAGCTGACAAAAACGCCAGTGATAGTGATGGATGGGCACGTCATTTTTGTGTCATCGCTCTATTGGCGATGGGATTTTTTTCTGTTTGGAAATTTGAAACCAACATTTGATCCACTATGGCGACTTTTACAAAATCAATTAGAAATTTAACCTGGAGAAAATGACTCCCGCCAAAGAAACCAAGAATTGCATACTGGAGTGAACCGAATCCTGTGGGCATGAAGGGATTCCAGGTTCACTGCATACTAGTATATCAGATTGAAGTTTAATTCCACTATCTGCGGGCATAGTGCATCCAAATTCAAGAAAATGCGTCAGATTGTATTTAGTTGGTGTTATACAGTCATTTATTCTGAACCGTCCAAAATATTTAGTTTCAAACTAATAATGTAGGACATCGTGGAGTAAATGTGACACTTCCCCTTAATTAGTATGAAGGTACATGTATCAATATTTATTACCTTGATCAATTACACTGTGTGCCGTATTTTTCAAATCGGCAATGCGATTTGAAATGGGTATCTATTTCAGACAGGAAATCAAATGTATTACGTAAAAATTTTGTTTGGGTTTGCAAAGAACTGTGATTCATTTGATAACTTAAATTTATTTTATCACATTTGTTACTATGAGATAATATGTATTCGTTGATGTCCTGTGAAAACTGAGAGAACTCATTTATATGTGTTCTGTTATAATAATCATATTATCGCCATAATGCTAAAATAGAACTATGAGATCTCAGATGGTGAGCTTTTGATCGATTTTCAGCGTTCTATTTCGTAAAAGGTAACCCTAATGTCCGACTAAGGCGCTTTTGTTAACGGTCACAAGAATGACCTCAACTAAATCAGGGCCTTGGAGTCCGAAAGCAACTATAGCATTGTTTATTTATTTATTTGTTTACACCACACATATTTCTGGGCCACATGCATTAGTAACCATGAAATCGTTCTAACAAGATTATAATTTTAATACTTGTTGATATATATTATCGGGTGGTTGGTGGGTGTCCGGTGGGCACAGGTTCCTGTTGCTTCAATGCATTATGCTGAGGAGCAACAGGAACTTGATAATGTGATGTCTAGCACTGTAATATCACTTGTCTTTATCACACCATGTAAGTGTCCTGTCTGTGTCTTGTGTGATGTCCTCAGTAGGGTAGGGTAGGGTGGATGGAGGTTGTCTGGTTTCATGTTGCTTCAACGATTTCTTCTTTGAGGCAGCAGGACCGCAACTTGGTTGGGTGGTGCTCACTTGTTCCGTCGCGATATGACTGATATAAGTGTATGTTGACACTTAATATCAACATGCTATCATTTCTGTATATTCTACATTCAAAGGTATCAATAGCTATACTCATCATTAATTAAGTACTTTGGCATTTGGCCATTCCTGAAAATGGTTTAAAAAATAAAGCGGAATATAGAATCAGACATGCAGTGTTTATCAATCTTTGGAGTTGTAACTTTGCCTTATTGTGTTAAACTCATCCGTGGAAATCACAATAGTTATTGTTAAAACTGACCACTTATGCATTTTAATCCGCAATCATGTAAAGTGTGAGGGAAATAACAAATACAAAATAGCCCAATGGGCCCTAATATCCCTAGGTCATCAGTTATTGTCTACACTCAGAAAACATGCATTGCATAAGATGTATTTTTAACAACTTTGACAACTAGGTTAAGAAAAATGTGTTGGAGTTATCTCATACAAGAAATACATAGGATGCTGGGAAATGTCAGCGTTTGCCAAGGCAATGGGGAAATGGTTTCGCTGAGGTTCTGATTGAGTATGACCGATTCCTAGCTATAAAAATATTTTCTACATAAATCGTCATAATGCAATCAAGTAATTAGATAAAGGACAGTCATCTTCCACGAGTTTCTGCTCCATTCTCGCTTGCATTACATGTGGAACATAATCTCAGAATTAACATATGTAATCTGGACAAAATAGGTCAAGGTCAGTCAACTTCAATGTACTTCTGAACCATTGCCAGTTGTATACATAGTATACCGTAATAAACAATATATGACATTGAAAGAGAAAATAGGTCTAGGTCAGTCAGCTGGGGTAGGTGTCTAGTCAATCACCAGCTGCATATGTGCCTTGAATTCGGATATGCTAGCTGTATAAAATATTGAAAATTCGAGAATTTGATATTGATAAAATAGGGCAACGTCGGTCATTTTCAATAGGCTTTTCACCCATCACCAGCTGCCTATGTTGTACGATGAAAATGCCTGGCTATAATCCCTCTTGAGATATCGTGGCCACAAGAAAGAAAAACAGACAGACGACGACGAGGGGTAAAAACGGTACATAAGAAATATATCGAAATATACCGATACCCTTGTGCTCAAAACGAAAATAAAGCTGTATTTATGTTTGAAGAATTTTGTAGAACCCGTAATATAGTAGAATATAAACGGACTCCATTCCGCAACGTATGTGGATCATTACTGATCCCAAGGGGTCATGCAGGGCGGAGGAGCGCTCGTCCTGTCATGTAACTGGTGGGTGGATGCAAAACTAGAGTTCTGGGGAAAAACGGCCTAAAAGTGGAAAAACGGATCTTACATCCCGTCACGTGTTTATGGGTCATTCCTGGTCCCAAGGAATCGTGCAGTTGGGGGAGCCCTCGGCACATCATTGGTGAGTGTATGAACAACTGGGATTCCGGTAAAATTCGTTAAAATATAGTACAATCATGGATCCTGCATGATCCATGGTACAATAGTAGGGTGTGGATGCGCTTAACGCTGTAGCCCAGGGGTAGACTAGAACTGGGGTATGCGCTGTCGAGGTGTAGTGAAAAAAGCCTTCACCGATACACCCTGAATATGTCTATATTTCCCTATAAACTAGCGTCTAAGGGACGGGTTGATGGTGTGATAAATGACTTGGTCTCGGTAGTCTAAGGCTGGGGTAGTGAGAAGCACATGTGCAGTTGGGGAGCTGTAGATAAAGCTGCGTTTTGCAATTATGCGAACTGGGATGGATGAAATGCACACCCCTGTATACTAACCGATACGGTAACTAGTGACGTGAGATTTGTGTGTAGGGGATGATGTCTAGCCCGGTAGAGTTACCTCCCTGTAGGGAAAGGAGTACAAAATGAGTGAAAAACGAGCGAGTGAGTGAGTGCATTAGACGTGAGTAAGGGAGTGAATGAGGTACGAGAGAACGGGTGAGTGAGTGGCCATATAAGTTCGTCTGTCTGCGGCGTCATTATTTTTAGTCTGTATCCACCCTCTCCCCATGTACATGTACGTTCTGTCAAGAAGCTCTCACCTCGGGATAATGTGCTCGGACGTATTCGTCCGATGCATAGCGAAGAGACACCGCCGAATCCACCCACTATAAGTTCCCTGAGTGGAGTAGACTATCCCAGATTCTTAGGACAAGGGCACATCCGCTATACCGATATTGTCTGGTGCTACAATTAGTGACAGGCCGCCTACGAGGCTATTCGGTTAAAGAATGTCAGATTTATACATAGTATACCGTAATAAACAATATATGACCCTGAAAGAAAAAAATAGGTCTACATCAGTCAACTGGGGTAGTTGTCTAGTCTATCACCAGTTGCATACATATGCATTTGGATAATAGCTGTATAAAATATTGCAAGTTCTAGAATTTGATCTTGATGAAGTATGGCAACGTCGGTCATTTTCAATAGGCTTCTCACCCATCACCAGCTGTCTATGTGGTATGATGAATTACTGATCCCAAGGGGTCATGCAAGGTGGAGGAGCTCTCGTCCTGTCATGTAACTGGTGGGTGGCTGCATCATGAGTTATGGAAAAATAGAAAAAACGGCCTAAAAGTGGAAAAACGGAGCTTACATCCCGTCACGTGTATACGGGTCATTCCAGGTCCCAAGGGGTCGTGCTGTTGGGGGAGCCCTCGGCACGTCATTGGTGAGTGAATAAACAAGTGAGATCCCGGTAAAATCCGGAAAACGGAATTTGCGCCCGAATGAAGTACAATGGTAGGGTGTGATGAGCTTAACGCTGTAGCCCAGGGGTAGACTAGAACTGGGGTATGCGCTGTCGAGGAGGTGTAGTGAAACAAGGCCTTCACCGATACACACTTGATATGTCTTTCCATATACACTAGCGTATAAGGGAGGCACATGTGCAGTCTGGGAGCTGTAGAGAAAGCTGCGCTTTTGGTATTACGCGCACTGGGATGGATCCAACCCAACTGAATACAAGGGGGACACACCCCCGAGCCCAACGATGTGAACGCAATGCTATGGCGGGATCTCTTCAAGGAAAACATGAACGCCTACGTGGGCGAGTCGCTGAAGGCCACAGTAAGAAGGAAACACCGCTTTAGCCCACAACACATTGGGACACAGACTACGACGAGCTTAATATCAACAGTACATCGGCCTCGTGATCCATATGAAATCACTGGGGAAAAGCCCGTTTCTTAAGAAATCAACCAAACAGCGTCAGTCTTGAAGACTGGGCAACATCGTTTGTCAGAACGATCGCTGACAAGAAACATCTGTCTGATGAACGCTTCATTAAGATGAAAGCGCAAGCAGCTGAACTATAAATAGCTCAGACGACACATTTTTTCCTTTCATCATGAGCATTACAGCATCCCCGATGAGCAATGTAAACTTTGAACCTTTCAGACGAAGATTTAAACCCAGCTGAGTGTCAAATCGAGGCCCCAGGGCGTTTCGATGAACTACACCGAGTGGAGGCCGTGGGCGCTCTACGCCAACGAGAAAGCATCGATGTTACCTTTGACGCAGCTCTACAGCAAGCGGGGACAACCGATGCCGCTCAGCATCAACATGGACGTTACTACCTGTCACGTTCATGGATGACATCCAATGGGTGACCCGGGTATGTTTTCTGCTGCATAAGAAACAGATCCTACCAAAGAAGATACACGTGTCCAGAATCTTCCAGCTGACCCAACTATTCACGAAGTGGACTCGCAGAGCAACTAAATAGTTGCATGGAGTTGACGTCCGTCAAAGCTCGGTAAAACCAGAAACCAGAAAATGTTGCATACTGAGGAATCAGAATTACAGGAGCTCGCTGAGGCAGATACTGATAGGAGGACTGCTGAGTTTCTACCGACTGATACTGAGAGCATACTCACCGACAGTCCGGTTGCTGATAGGCTACACCCCAGTGAAGCCTGGGTGAGAAAGAAAGGGAACCAACCTTTTAGAATCGTATTGTGACAGCGGCTATTAATACTCAAGCTGAGGCGATCGAGGACCACGGTCAACCTACATCAGGAAAACAGACATAGCGATCTATGAGCAGCATAACATGCGGCCGCTTCAAATGAAGGGCGATCTAACGCATAGGTCCGTCTTGAAGACGAAGCGTGACTTGGAAGAGGATATGAGGTTACCACCCAAATAGGTTCTGAAAAATCAGGTCAAAATGCGAAAACAGCTGTTCCAGGACATGCTGCCTCAACTGTATCCTGGACTGCATGAAGACGTTTAGGCTAAATGAACGAGGCACTAGTACCGTGACCAAAGATTGCGCCTCGGCTTCGGAAGGTCGGGTTCTGATTGGACAAGAGCAGCCTATGATAACATACGACAAAGAATAAGACAATGAGGCAGCTTAGATACACGGATGCAAGAATATCACGAAACTTCCGGCGATAGCGACCCTTCCGGCAAAGGTCAACGGCCAAAGTCATAGTTCAATATACTTTCAGGTATACTTTCCATTCTCCAGCAACGTTTCCACGTAGGTGTGAACTGCCTGATGCAGAGGCAGCACCTTGTGAAGGCTGCATCACTCACTCACGCATCAGTCACTCCTCTCACTTTAGTCTCTCATCCAGTCATTCTCGCACTCAACCCTAACTCCACACCTCACTTCTCAGCGCTAGGGTGTTACTGTGTTAAGAGGGTCTAGTGTAAGAGATTTGGATTATTTAGGATGGGGGAAAGATGGTGAAAGGCTGGTAGATACATGAGACGGTATATTCTCGCCACATTCTTTCTCTTCGTCACTTTCATTCACTCATTGGTCTGAGGTCCGTGACTAGAGGCAGATGATCACCTGGGGCGTGAAATGACTGTCTCTCTCCAATTTTTGCTCTGATGGGCAGCATCGAGGTAGATATATGTGATTTTGCTATTCTCTCGTTTCAGGTTTTGATTATGTCAAATATGTCGGTTTCATATCTCTTTCCAATCTCTCATTGGTACCGCCAAGTTTAATCACGTGAAAAGTCTATAGAGAGAAAGATTTAGCATAACCATTACATTCCAATCACATGGATTTACATGGATGTTATGGAGATGATATAACATTTATGGACGCGGATATTCTTTAATGGACGACGGCTGAATTATGAATGACGGACTAGACGCTTGTAATAATAAGTATAAGAAGAGGTTATTCAATTTTGATTGTGAAGACAACACCGCGCATGCGTATTACAGATATATTATCCAAGGAATGAATACACACATGTTTACATTACAGTTTACCCCGATAGGTCAAAAATCCTTTTATTTCCACATTTAGCAAATTCTTAATTGATTCAACTTGATGGTCGAAGTTTAACACGATAATAAACATCTAGGTACTGAGTAGACTAAAGGGCATTTCCCTTTGTTTAAACTGAAAGGGTCTGTAGATTTCCACGGACACGCGTTATCCCCAGTGTACCACATCGTGAAACAGGGTCGACGATTTTTTTACAAATTATATGTGCCCTCAAGGTGTGACATGATTATGATTGGTCGAATCCTTGAACTAAAACCGATTTTACAACGTCTACTGTTCTTGATCTTGTTCTGCCCTCTTCACCCTGATCTCGATCCTGAATCTAAATCTGAACTTACTGCTGCTCTTGTATTACGTCACTTTCGGTGATGGCATCATTTCCGGTATGACATCACTTTCGGTGGTTATCTCACTTCCGGTGATTACATCACTTCTGGTGATGACGTCAGTGAATCTTATCCTGAACCTGAATCTGTGTCCCAAGGGCCCCATGGTTACACTACTTGCAATGCCGTTCTACTGGATTTCATTGATGGTATGTCGATGACGTTTTATTTTTCAATAGCGGTAAACTAGATTCCAATGCGCTTACATTAAATTACAATGCAAGTAGACTAATTTCATTACTGGTAAACTAAATTTCAATGCCGATATAAATTCCAATGCTGGACGCGGCGAAATTATGTAAGCGTTAATACCGCCTTATCTGCTGATATACGGTGGGAAAGCGCTCACGGGATTTCAAATCGACTAGCAAAAGGTGGTTGCGTTTTCTCCATACGAGTTTTTATTCACACACGTAGACAACATACTATTAAGACTATCATGTGTTAGATCGATAACAACCAGGGTCACAATATCAAAGTTCAGTTCAATGTGGTTCTGGTTCTCACTTCAGTGTGTCCATGCAGACGGACGGCGAACTTAAACGTGGACAAGAGGGTATAATCTCGGTTATAGGTATGAATAATCTGATATATTTGTTTATAAACCTAAATGTTCATTACCTCGGGATACCGTATATGTGTTCATGATTATCTGATCATGTTACAATAAATAGGGGAGAGTCCGGGGTCGAAAAAGAGGCCTAGAAATACGGTGTACCTCTCCCCGGAGTAGAACAAGACAAACTTTAATTTGATAAGACTATAGACATCGTGAAAAATGATGTTGGGGAACCTATTTCCCTCTCTGTTATTACTCTCGGGGAACTATCCTTCAGCTTTTCTCAATTTGTATTGCTGTTTAAAGCCAATTTTTGTATGCTAATAGTATTTCTCTGTGTCTTTGTCCAAATTCAGAGAATAAATTAAATTAAATTCAGTTACGTACGGAAGCATAGAAGGGGCATGGAAAATGTTTTTTTCTCAAAATTATCTCGAACCCCGAGATAATTGTCCAGTGAGAATGCAGCATTATCTCGGATCCCGAGATAATCGTCTGCAATGTATGCTAATTGTATTTCTCTGTGTCTTTGTCGTAATTCAGAGAATAAATTCAATTCCGTTACGTACGGAAGCATAGAAGGGACATGGAAAATGTTTTTTTCTCAAAATTATCTCAGTCCAATGAGAATGCAGGATTATCTCGGACCCCAAGATAATTATCTCGGACGCCGAGATAATCGTCCAGTGAGAATGCATAATTCTCTCGGACCCCAAGATAATCGTCCAATGAGAATGCAGAATTATCTCGGATCCCGAGATAATTATTTCCGACACCAACATAATTAACCAATGAAATCTCCGTATTATTGTTTGCCATTTTCTTTTCAAATTAAAGAGAACAGCTATTATCTACCAACGCCATGCATATATTCAGATGAATTCTACACAAGAAATCGACTCAGAGTTGATAACAGGAATGCCATTATAAATATATAAAAATTAAAATCCTTTGATTACGGACACGGTGGGGGGAGGGGGAGGATTGACGCTTATTAATGTTCAATTATTGCAGTTCGTTGAGGCCTTTGTTTTGGCATCCGTTCTTGCAACCTCACCTTGACAAGTCTTTTCACCATTTACTGCAGAAAATACTAGAATATATTTGCACAAAAGGACGTGTCAGCTTTACCCGGGAAAAAACCCTCTTGCTGTCACGTTTGTAAAGCGAAAACAATATTTCTCCATGTCAGCATGAAAAGTTGTGTTTCATACATATAAAACACCGAAATTTTACGCTGAAAACTCTCACAGCCAATGGTGACGTAAAACGGCGTCAATGAACGTTAGAAAATGGGCACTTGGTCGTTTTTATATTTTCTGGATACATTTTCACAGGGAATTCCCTTTATATTCAAAATATGACACCTCCAACCAAAATCTAATTCCATGTTCTCAATTTTAGCAAATATACCACAAACATATATTGAAGTATCATTTTGGTTGAAGGTGTCATATTTCATGAAATTTTAAATAAGATTTGTTTTCTCTGTTAAGACGGCGTTATATTGGCATTGTAAGAGTGTTTGGTGTTGCATAGCTTCTTGGCCGTGTGGTTAGAGCGTTTGGTTGTGAATCAACAATGCTGTCAATTTTGAGTTCGAATCCCAATTTTGTCAATTTATTTTTTATTTTATTTTTACCCATAGCTGAATGACTCATGAAGAAATATTTCTGGAGTAAAATAATAATAAAAATATTTTACAACTAATATTTTATAAGTAGAAAATCCTCAAAGCTGTTCTGTTTCCTTCGCCACTTGTACTTCCGCTTGCAGTACAACGTATCACCCGAGACAGATAGGCCTGAATATTTTTGTCATCAATGCGTACGATATTTAGTTCATGGATGTGCGTATATAGTAGTAAAGTAACATAGCAATGGCAAATATGAACACAAGTGTGCCATTCAATAAGTTGAAGTGTGAATGTTGTGGCAAAAACTCCCGGTTAGGCCAAATCAGGGAAATAACTGTTTTACAGCTCGAATGGCTGCAACAAGTTCGGAAATGTGAAGACGCTACCAGAGATGGAATCCTCTGTGCTAAATGTAGGTCAGAGTTTTATACCTACCAGAAGAAAGGAAACCCAATTGCGCACGTTGATCATGAAGAGGAAATGTCACCCCTCCCCCCCCCCCTGTGTTATCCTGCCTTTTCCTAGAATGGCTAAATCAAAGGCATATTGCGTCATTTGCAAACGACGAGGGACCGGTATGGCAAATGTGCCAGCTGAAGCGGGACTGGATATTTTTTATACACCAGGGCGTTCTTGTACCAGCCGGAGTGAGATGCTGCAGGGGGCATTTGCGTGAAAAACGTTTCAAAGCTGGAGAAAAAATTGATGTCGCCGGCCAGAAAAACCAGTGTACTTCCATGACGGGGGAAGAAATCAGCGAGCTCCTTAGCGATCTACGGAAAGCCGCCGCTTCTTCAGCTGAACGGAGAATCGATTTCAACAGCAATACCATGACTGACGATGATATGATGACCGTAACCGGTATAACCATGGCACAATTCGATGACCTCGTGATGCATGCTTCGACTATCCGGCCATCGCGGTTGAGAACAGCTCGTGAAGCCGTGGGCATACTGTTACTGAAACATCGACTGGGTCTTTCTTTGAGGTATGAAAAATTGCTAAACAATATGTTCACGCCTGTCTTGTATTGAAGAATTACAACCACACGTTTACAGCTATACATTGCTCGTGCGTTCTATGCGCCTAATCACCGAGTTCAACCTCTGTCATTAGTATCTCTTAATCGGGCGTTGGAAGAAATGTCAAAAGTTGCAATATAATTCTGTTTCCTTTTTGAGATCTATAATATTAAAGTGTACTCAAATTGTATACATTAAGACACATTAGATATAATAATTAATTATGCCAAATTCCCTTTTCAGATTTATTGCAACACTGTGTTCGCTGGACTCACGCCAACAAGTATCTCGAATAGTACAGACAGCGAAGAGATCCTTGATGGAAGAATTTGTTCCAGCGCATCTAGGTTTCGATCATATCACCAGAGATGATGTCATCAACAAACACTCAACGGATTTCGCCATTCAGCTTTTCAGTTCGTGGCTCTCTGATGCTGTGATACTGATTATGGATGGAACATATATCTTCATCCAGAAAAGCAGTAAACATGCATTTCAGAGGCGGTGCTTCAGCATGCATAAACACAGGCCCCTGGTCAAGCCCATGATGATTACATCAATGGATGGTTATATGGTCAGTGTGATCGGTCCATATTTCGCGGATGGTAAAAACAACGACGCGTCTATAACAGTCCACATGTTGAAAACGAATGCTGACAACATGATGGATTGGCTAAATAAGGATGACGTGTTCATTGTCGACCGAGGATTTAGAGATTCTCTGGCATTTCTTCATGACCATGGATTCCAGACAGAATCACCTGCATTTTTGGACAAGGCTTCCAAGCAGTTGTCGACAGAAGATGGCAATACATCTCGACTGGTCACGAAGATTAGATGGGCGGTGGAAAGCGTAAATGGGCGTTTGAAAACCTGGCGTTATTTCAATAAAGTTGTGCCAAACACCGACATCTCCAATCTTAAAGATTTTCTACATATTGTATGTGCATTATGCAACAAATACAGAAAAGCCCTGCAGACTAGCAGACCTACAGATTGTGACGTTGCAGTAAAGATGTTAAGTCGTGCCAAGACAGCGAACGAGGTGCAAGAGCGCGTGCAGTCCCAGCCTGCACTGAAACACGGCACGTAGGTATAGGCTAAATCGAGCCGTATTTCATCCGGATGTAAAAATGACGTCACAACTTCCGATGGTGGCGCCATCTGTACACTTTGGATGCAAGGGAGACAACTCGGACAGATCAAGGCATGTACTGACCTATCTAGGCTATAGTTCCGGCAACCTTTGACCTCGAATTCTTCCGCGGTGATGCGGTCATGTCTGGTGGTGATGCGGTCGCGGGAGAAAGCTTCCGCGGACAGAAAGTAGTCCCATGGGTTGACTTCCAATGTTAATGTATACGGGGAATACCTAAATAGACGTTTTGTGACCTAGGGGGGTCCCTAGTGAACCGATGGGGTCGAGTGAGGTATCAAAGTGAAGCATTCGTGAAGGGGCATCTGATGGGCTGGGTGTGGGGTTGAAATATCGGCATTCTGCGCATGCGCGGTGGCCAAAGGGTATGAAAATAGACGTTTTGGAGCTAGGGGAGTCCCTAATGGGATGGGGTCTATGAGGTATCAATGTGAAGCATTCGTGAAGGGGCATCTAACTGGGCCGACCATTCTGCGCATGTTGTAAAAGGGTATGAAATAGACGTTTTGGGATCTAAAGCCCCTAATGGGCCGATGGAGTTGTATGAGGTATCAAAGTGAAGCCTATGTGAAGGGGCATCCAGTCATGGGTGGGTGCATGTAAAATTTTTCCTGAAAAAAAAAAAAACGGAACACGGACTTTATCGAAAAATCCGGGAAAATGCCTATATGGGGTATGGGGGGTATATAGGTCGCCGGGCTTAACGGGGCTTGCCTATCAATAGAGTTATCTCCCCCTAGTTTCAGGGTGGGTGTATGTAAAAATTTTCCTGAAAAAATACGGAACACGGACTTTATCCTAAATTACGGGAAAATGCCTATATGGGGTATGGGTGGGGGGGGGGGCGTATAGGACCATCCTGGGAAACCTACTTCTCGACATTTGCTGTATAGGTTGTGGGGTCTCGTTTTCTTAGTCTCGTCATTTAGAACACGATAGGAAGTGTCCCGGCACGAATCGGTGAAATTTTTGAAAAAAGTCACCGAGACCCATATAGACCTATATAGTCCCATACTGGGGGTATAGGACCGATGTTTGTCCCACTGGGAAACCTACTTCTATACATTTGCGGTAGGGTTGTTTGGATTTGTTTTCTTAGTCTCGTCATTTAGAACACGATAGGAAGTGTCGCGGAGCGAAACGGTGAAATTTTTGAAAAAAGTCACCGAGGCCTGGGTAGGCTCATATAGACCCATATACTGGGATATAAGCCCAATGTATGTATAAATCCATACGGGGTGGGCATGTTGGAGCCTAGGTGAGTCCCTGGTGGTCCGATGGGGTCGAGTGAGGTCTTATTTTGAAGGTCTCATGCAGGAGCACTTGATTACACTAATGGTTCGTACGTTGTCAATACTCTGCGCATGCGCAGCCTGGCCGTAGTATAGAAAGCAGGAATTTGGGGGGTGTGTGTGGGTCTGTTTGGGTTAGAGATGGGCTATTCACGGTTCGAATGGGTCGTGTGAGGTATCCATGTGAAGCCTATGTGAGGGAGTCTCTGATGGCGTGGATGTGGGGTTGACATAGGGTCATTCTGCGCATGCGCGGTAGCCCAAGGGTATGGACATAGACGTTTTTGGGGTCTAGGCGAGCCCTATTGACCTTTGAACTCAGAAATTTGCATATGACGTCACTTCCGGTTTGGATGAATGAGGCGTGACCTTTGGACATGTCCAGACTTGTCTGTGTTTGTCATGTACTGGGGTTGCGCAAGTGTGTGTGACGTCACTTCCGGTTTGGGTGAATTCACCCGGATGTAAAAATGACGTCACTTCCGGTTTGGGTGAATGCTCAAACACTACCTCCAACTTTCCCGGCCCGGCCCACCCCGGCCCGGGCCCCGGCCCCAGCCCGGCCCGGCCGCGGCGCGCGCGGGTTCTCCGGCCGCAGCGCGCGGGTTATGTGACCTTTGGACATGTCCAGACTTGTCTGACCGCCATTGTTGGAAAATGGCGGATAATGGCGGATAATGGCGGAAGGTGACCGCCATTGTGGGAAAATGGCGACTAATGGCGGAAGGTGACCGCCATTGTGGGAAAATGGCGGATAATGGCGGATAATGGCGGAAGGTGAACGCCATTGTGGAAAACCCCCACAGACAGGTCAGTACATGCATTTCTATGATGTTCACGCATAATAAACGGATTGATCTGTAATCTGTGTTGTTGTTGTTGTTCTCTTTTTTGGACTAACCCATCAGAATAGTACGTATCACGGACTACACCCGACGTCTAGGCGCGCATGTGTGACATGGTCTATAAAACACGTCTCTCTGGATCCTACACCTTCATTTCTACGGTTGCAGAGCCATGACGGAGATCCAGCCCTATGCGACTCGCATTTTACAGCATGCCACCGTGGTGAATTCACTCACGGGTTACCGAGCAGTGGTCCGGTCCATGTTTGCAGATGGCGACGACAACGAGGGGCGACGCCAGATCCTGAACGAGTTCACAGAAGCGGTCCTCGACAGAGTGCACTCGATGGAGAGGTGTGCCATCACTCACCACTACTGGACTATGACAGCCATCCTTGATGCTCGGGCTATGGACCAGGAGCGCTCACGCCGGAACCAGCGACGGCTGGTTGGCCTCACAATAGTCTGTGCCCTATTGACCCTGGCGCTGTGGTATTGACAGTGGGACTATAAATACGAGGGTCAGACAGAGTGTGCCATAGCAATAACATAGAGAAATTCACTGATCAAATTAAAAGCTCCTAATAACGAGCTCCGACCAAATTGTGTTCCCTTATTTCCAACCCTCGTTAACGAATGTTAACCGTCCGGTTTTCATGCAGGGGCAGAAGACTGGAGGTTATATCAAACATTCACAATCGGCTTTAACTATAATAATATTTTTATTTATAATATTTAGTACCTAATTATTTATTGCTATTGATCATGTGTGACTTAGATCACGATAGTGCCAGTCGATGGCAAAAAATAACACCAGAAAACAAGAAACTACAAACTCTTCTATTCTTTGTAATACAGGCACAGCACACTGAAGACCACAGACGAGTAAGACCAGCCATGAAACAGAACACCTATGACGACAAATATTATGAAACAGCACCAAATGGAGATGAACATGATGAAGATCATCATCGTCGGTCCACAAGAACGTCCAGAATACTCGACCCTGTACCACGCCAGACACGCTACCCCACCGAACTGAGGAACCAGAATACCAAATCCTAAACCACACAGACACGCTACCCCATATATGACACCGAAATGACGCCTCAACACAGAATATCATCCTTTGACTTTCACACAATATAGGACGTAGACCTACCGTCCTGTGCCCCAATACACACTCCAAGCAATTGTTACAGGCACAGATTTCTGGAAGAACCCACCCTGTTCCCAAGGGCGTCGTTAGGGAAGTCGATTCGAAAAATCCTGAAGACGCCCATGGTTCTCCCAGTTTTTTCTGGACGGCTTTGTGCGTACAAAGGGGCACCAAGACAAAGGAATCATCCACGCGATTAGACCTACAGTGAACTCATATTTACTAGTATAGCTTAACCAAAAAACCCCGAAAGAGACTTACGAACTTGTACATAGCGACTCTTATTTACTTCTAGTTATATCTCCTGCTAATCTATCATTGTTATTTATTCATTTATTTATTTATTTATTTATTTATTCATTTATTTATTTATATATTTAGCGCTGGAAAAGATATTAAAAGAAAACAAAGAAATGTACCGCGAAATCCAAATAAAACATTGAGTTGATGGGCCGCGAAATCCGAATGGGAAGCGGCCCTTAAACTACAATTTCAATCAATCAAGTGTGCGTCATTCAACGATCGTCATTGGATCAAGCATGTCACCCGTCCTACGAGCCATCTTTCCCCTTACACCCAGGGTGGGGTTACAGGTCTATGAAGATAAAGTCACCCTCGTGGAAGACCGTGGAGATGTTTGCTGGTCGCCCGCTGAGACCGTATCGAATACGGTTACGCTACACAGTGACGGCTGGACCAAATTTAAACGGGTGTTGAGCGGCGAGCTCGATGGACACGTCATCCACATAGACAATGCCATCTACGTATACCGTGGACCCTTCTTCCCACGCCTGGGCCGCTACCAAGACCCTACGCGAAGCTTCACCCTAGATCCCGATATGTGGACAGCCTTCGAGAAAGTGGTGCCTATCGTGGACCAGCTGTTTACACCGGACGAGCGGTCATCAGACGAGTTGGAGTGGGCTCGTGCCCTGAGAGAAACGGCGGCCGAACCCAATGAACAACTGTCTAGCCATGAACCAGACGACGATGCCATTGATTACCCGGCTAGACTCAGTCAGCCCAGTGACATGACCACCTGATCCTTTGATCTCACGGGGTTCTCCCTATAAATACGAGAGACAGTCAAATCTTGTACCATTCACGTACTGACCATGGCGGAGCATATAATACTGGCGTATCTCAGCTTGACCCCCGAGGTTTTCCTGCACGTGTATGCGGATAAGGTCGATATCATGGATGAGGTGGGAGACATCTGTGATGCGGACCCTACACAACCGTGCCCGGCTCACATTCGTCTGTCCCGAGAGGGCTGGACCAAATTCAAACGGGCGTTGTCTGGTGAACTGGACGGCGACCTCATCCACTTGTGTCACGATGTGTACATCCGACGCGGCCCTTTCTTTGCTCAATTGGCTCGGCTAGATGGGGGTACAGTGCATTTTACCCTTCACCCTCATCGATGGTCTGCATTGGAAGATGCCGTGGTAGATGTGGATCAAGTGCTTATCAAGCGGTCATCAGACGAGTTGGACTGGTCATTTACCATGGACACTGTGGAAGCCAACGAAGAAAATCAGAAAGAAACTCCGTCCCAAGATATACCCGTTATAAATAAACGATAGAGCCAGGGTCCATCATCATTTTGTCACCATGAAGCGCTGGGAGAAGGTGTTGGATAACTTATACTACAGTCCCGACAGTCCGGCGGCCTATAGTGCCTTGTCGGCTCTCTATCGAGCGGCCAAACCCCAGGGGATACAACGTGCCCAAATCCGAGATTGGTTAAGAAAACAAGACACCTATACCTTACATCGAGCTGTCCGTCGCCATTTTTTACGGAACCGGGTCATCGTGGGAGGAATAGATGCCCAGTGGCAAGCGGATTTGGTCGATATGAGCGCCTTTGCCAAACACAACGATGGGAATCGGTATATCTTGACGTGCATCGATATCCTATCCAAGTATGCGTGGGTGGTGCCCATCCGGACGAAAACGGGAGCGAATCTCATAGCGGCGTTCAAAGACATCTTCAAGACCGGGCGCAAACCTTTGTATTTGCAAACCGACGAAGGCACGGAATTCCTCAACAGACCGTTCCAACAGTTTCTGAAAGCCCAGAAGGTGTTTTCTTCCATACGTACAACGAGACCAAGGCTTCCGTGGTGGAAAGGTTCAACAGGACATTCAAAGGCCGCATGTATAAATATTTCACCTATAAGAATACAAGGCGGTACATCGATGTTCTCCCGAAACTGGTGAGGGGTTACAATCGAGCCTATCACCGGAGTATAGAGAGAGCCCCATTACCGTGACCCAACGCAATGAAGCCCAAGTCCGGCGTGTCTTGTACCCCAGGCCATGGCAGCGAACGACGAAAGCGGTGTACAAGGTCGGGGACCCTGTACGGATCAGTAAAGTCAAGGGCAAGTTCGAGAAAAGTTACTTGCCCAACTGGAGCGATGAGCACTTCCTGATTAAACAGCGCCTACCCCGACAGCGGCGAGTCTATGAACTGGAAGATCTTCAAGGGGAACCGTTGCTAGGGACGTTTTACGAGACGGAATTACAGCCTGTCGAAAAAACACAGCAAGACTACTACACGGTGGAGCAGATTTTGAAAACGGAACGTCGACGTG
>JAVTVY010041098.1:0-180592 GCA_036873755.1 Hanleya hanleyi
TGAGGGTGATCTACACATACCATCATACTGTGAACACTCGGGTTTCAGGTCTGCCTGAGGGTGATCTACACATACCATCATACTGTGAACATTCGGGTTTCAGGTCTGCCTGAGGGTGATCTACACATACCATCATACTGTGAACACTCGGGTTTCAGGTCTGCCTGAGGGTGATCTACACATACCATCATACTGTGAACACTCGGGTTTCAGGTCTGCCTGAGGGTGATCTACACATACCATCATACTGTGAACACTCGGGTTTCAGGTCTGCCTGAGGGTGATCTACACATACCGTCATACTGTGAACACTCGGGTTTCAGATCTGCCTGAGGGTGATCTACACATACCGTCATACTGTGAACCCTTGAGTTTCAGGTCTGCCTGAAGGTGATCTATACATACCATCATACTGTGAACCCTTGAGTTTCAGGTCTGCCTGAGGGTGATCTATACATACCATCATACTGTGAACCCTTGAGTTTCAGGTCTGCCTGAGGGTGATCTATACATACCATCATACTGTGAACCCTTGAGTTTCAGGTCTGCCTGAAGGTGATCTATACATACCATCATACTGTGAACCCTTGAGTTTCAGGTCTGCCTGAGGGTGATCTATACATACCATCATACTGTGAACCCTTGAGTTTCAGGTCTGCCTGAGGGTGATCTATACATACCATCATACTGTGAACCCTTGAGTTTTAGGTCTGCCTGAGGGTGATCTATACATACCATCATACTGTGAACCCTTTAGGTTCAGGTCTGCCTGAAGGTGATCTATACATACATGTACCATCATACTGTGAACCCTTGAGTTTCAGGTCTGCCTGAGGGTGATCTATACATACCATCATACTGTGAACCCTTGAGTTTCAGGTCTGCCTGAGGGTGATCTATACATACCACCATACTGTGAACCCTTGAGTTTCAGGTCTGCCTGAAGGTGATCTATACATACCATCATACTGTGAACACTCGGGTTTCAGGTCTGCCTGAGGGTGATCTATACATACCGTCATACTGTGAACCCTTGAGTTTCAGGTCTGCCTGAGGGTGATCTATACATACCATCATACTGTGAACCCTTGAGTTTCAGGTCTGCCTGAAGGTGATCTATACATACCATCATAGTGTGAACCCTTGAGTTTCAGGTCTGCCTGAGGGTGATCTATACATACCATCATACTGTGAACCCTTGAGTTTTAGGTCTGCCTGAGGGTGATCTATACCATCATACTGTGAACCCTTTAGGTTCAGGTCTGCCTGAAGGTGATCTACACATACCATCATACTGTGAACCCTTGAGTTTCAGGTCTGCCTAAATGTGATCTATACATACCCAGGGAGTAATCCAGGAAGGTTTTGCTACCGGTATACCGGTATGGGCGCCCAAACTCTCGCGCCCAAATGAAAACGAAAAAAATAAAAATAAATAAAAATCCAAACTAAACCTCGCGGTAAATCAGACATCATAGCACTGTGTTAGAGCCTACGCGCCACTACAATTCAGCAGAACATGGAAAAACTCCGACTTGAAATTTACAGTAAAAACGGACAGGACACATCGGATTTTTACGAAAACAACGTTTATTTCTCATCGACTACAGTTTAGTTTTGTATATTAAATACATTCTCAAGGTTGAAGTATACTTCAAATAGTGAACAACTTTCACTGTTTTATTATTGACGAGAGTAGTGTACTCCAGTCCGGTTCCGCTTCGAGTCTGACAATTATACGCGCGCCTACCGATCGTCAAAAGTTGTCGTCGTATAATTTAAAAGAGCACGGTTTACACGATTTGATAAAATGGGTCGTCCAAGAACGTCTGGTCTCAGCCATAATAAAAAGGCTGCTACCTACTGGTCAAAACGAAAATGTGTAGACGATAAACCTACTGATCAGCGAACTCTTTTGCATTTATAAAACGTGCACGTGGCGGAGACACGGAAACTGGTGCTTCGGTGGACGATACACACGAAAATGAAACTGACGAACGGGACACTTCTGACCAGGAACAATCAGAACATTCTCAGGAAATTGAAACACCTAGGCCTAACAATGTACAACAACAGCACAGCGACGAAAATGTGCCAGCAGTTTGGATAAACTAATGAGAATCATCCTGGTGGGATCGGAAACTTTCAGTGAGGAGGCATGGAACTTCTTAATAGACAAATTTAGGGACATGAGAGAAAGACGGATTGACATATAGGTAATGAAATTTCCACAAAGAATGAACACAAAACCGTATTGATACATGAAGTTTGTCATTCGGCTTTATTGTTGTTGATGTGATTTTCAAGAATCCTCGATATAGTACTCTACACTGATCCAGGGAGCATAATTGTTTATTTCATTAGATGCATGTCAAATTCCATTTTTATTTTCGCTCTGCGACGGGGGGGGGGGGGATACTCCCTCCCACGACCCTCCCCCACCGGCGTCCCCAAATAATTTCTGGATTACTCCCTGATACCATCATACTGTGAACCCTTGAGTTTCAGGTCTGCCTAAATGTGATCTACACATACCATCATACTGTGAACCCTTGAGTTTCAGGTCTGCCTGAGGGTGATCTATACATACCATCCTACTGTGAACCCTTGAGTTTCAGGTCTGCCTGAGGGTGATCTATACATACCATCATACTGTGAACCCTTGAGTTTCAGGTCTGCCTGAAGGTGATCTACACATACCATCATAATGTGAACCCTTGAGTTTCAGGTTTGCCTGAATGTGATCTACACATACCATCATACTGTGAACCCTGGAGTTTCAGGTCTGCCTGAGGGTGATTTATACATACCATCATACTGTGAACCCTTGAATTTCAGGTCTGCCTGAGGGTGATCTATACATACCACCATACGGTGAAACATTGAGTTTCAGGTCTGCCTGAGGGTGATCTATACATACCATCATACTGTGAACCTTGAGTTTCAGGTCTGCCTGAGGGTGATCTATACATACCACCATACGGTGAAACATTGAGTTTCAGGTCTGCCTGAGGGTGATCTATACATACCATCATACTGTGAACCCTTGAGTTTCAGGTCTGCCTGAAGGTGATGTATACATACCACCATACTGTGAACCCTTGAGTTTCAGGTCTGCCTGAGTGTGATCTATACATACCATCATAATGTGAACCCTTGAGTTTCAGGTCTGCCTGAGGGTGATCTATACATACCATCATACTGCGAACCCTTGAGTTTCAGGTCTGCCTGAGGGTGATCTATACATACCATCATACTGTGAACCCTTGAGTTTCAGGTCTGCCTGAATGTGATGTATACATACCACCATACTGTGAACCCTTGAGTTTCAGGTCTGCCTGAAGGTGATCTACACATACCATCATACTGTGAACCCTTGAGTTTCAGGTCTGCCTGAAGGTGTGTCACATGTTCCTTCAGATCAAAGATTTCCTCTTGTTGTTGTTTACATTTCCTGTCTACATCACCAATCTAGAAGGAAAGAAAATATATAAACCTCCACGAAGAAAATAATTAGGATGCAAACATGACTGGATAACTGAGCTTCTAATAACCTTGGTTGAGGGAGAAAATGGAGGGAAATCATTGTTGCAGCTACTAACAAAAATATTTTATAGCAAATATTTGACCGATTACCATATAAATCTTCATTGAATTGTGGGATTCTCAACAAAAAGTAAACATGATTTCAAAATCAGCTATACAAAACTCACAATATCAGTTAGAGTATAACTTCAATGTGCCACTATCATGGTTCCTTTACGCAAATATTCAACTGATTTTCCAAAAAATCTTTCCCTACGAAGTAGGCTACCATCTGCAAATAGTCCGGTAGTCAGTGAATGAGTGAGTCTATCGGAATCCTTTCGTCGGCAAAATAAGGAGAACTGTTGACATTAGAATCTTGATTTTTTGCATGAAGGTGCATTAGGGGACTGTTACCATCAAGTTCTGAGCTGACCTACTTTTGATGAAAATTTCTGGTGAATCACTGGTGATTCTGACTTGGGCTGTGCCCATCTTAATATAGGCAGGATTTCAACTTGGGGCGGCGGGATTTCCAAGAGTTCAGTGAGCGTCGGAGTCATGCCTGCCTACCCTACTCCGTAGGTCCTGTGACGTTAGTCACACTGCCATGTATTGTAGTGTGGAATTCTCAGCAAAAACAAACATGAATTGAAAGTGATAAACAAAATTCATAATACCATAATATGAGATGGTAACAACAATGATTATTCAGAAAGATTACATTGTGGAATGAAGACAATGAATAAATTACCTTGGATTCCAGGTGTATACATCGGTCATTGGACTCGGCCAGTTCCTTCAACATTCTAGTCTCTGTGACAGCTCGGTCCTGTTATATCAATGATGCAACATTTCATTCAGAGACAAAGGCCTTTTCAGTAATGTCTGGCTTTACCATTGACATCCTAATCTTGTTATACAACCCCAAACGTAAGGATTCTACCAAATGGTCCCACACAGTCATCCCATTTTTTATTATGCTAAATTGTTGTAAGAGGTTACATTTGACTTTTAATAGCAGTTTACTGATGTTCGGAATGGTTGAAGCTTACAAAAAACAAACTTGAATCTCTGCATTTCCACGCCTGTTTGGAAACGACGAAGGCTGTGATCAGATGACCCATGACGACGGAGCTTGATTACGATCGTTCATAGCCAGCAGTCATAGCGAATTAGTCCATGGGCCCAGACCAGAAATTCCACTTGTCGGTACCATCTAAGGAAACCAATCCTAGTTATGATTTTTTAATTGGTGTATATATATAGATCATATTTTGATGTGATAACCATTGCAGACTGGCAGCTTATTGGTAGTTTTCATCTCTGGAATGTACCCACCCTCCGCATAATGAAAGCGAAAAGGCAAACTCGGAAACATTCACTAATGATGCAATTGCTGTTTCCACATGGGGCTAGAATGAACTACAAACCACAAATACATGTCTGAAATGCTTTATTTATACCATCCGAATAATCCTTTCTGTCATTCCTGAAGGCAGAATTTGTTTTATGGCAGAAAGGGGCGAACAATAGGGCCTATCAAAATGTTGTTGATTATGTGATTTTCAGTACATTTTAATTTATAATATTGTCATACAAGTTCCCTGGGGAGTGCTACTGAACCGCAGTAGCCTACAACAGTTTTTACCACAGTTATAGGAATTGTCCTTCCCCTACCCTAGTTCCAACAAGCGTCCAAAAAGTGAAATTTATGTATAACCCAAATTTCACCACGCTACTGTGGCATGTTTATGTACTATGTTTTACTCATGCATATTTGTAGCCATGAATGTATGTGATTGTGCCAAAACATTCACACCATGGATCAGTAGTCTAGTCTTCATCACTGTTATCAGCATCAGAGTCCTCGAGGTATAGTATAATAAATACTGGTCCTAGGGGGCCACACCTGCAATAACACTGGTGAAAACCCAGACTCCTACTTGCCCGTTTTGTTTTCATGGTTGGGAGTCTGGGTTTTCACCAGTGTTATTGCAGGTGTGGCCCCCTAGGACCAGTATTTATTATAAGGAGTCTGGGTTTTCACCAGTGTTATTGCAGGTGTGGCCCCTAGGACCAGTATTTATTATACTATATGACTTGACTTCGTGTCAAGCAGGTACTTTGTTCTTGCGCCATATTGCCCATATAATATCATCTCTTTACACGGCACAAAGCCACGGAGAGATATTCACTATACCCATAGACAATATGGCTAGACGGAAACTGGAGAAGAAAGCAAAAACCAGCTGTCAAATTTTTCGTTTTCTCAAACACAAAGAATATAATCTTGTGCACAGAAGGACGTTAGAAATCAATGCAGCTAATGCAGTATGAGTCTGACATACAAGTTAATTATACTGTGTCAGTCTGAATACTACATTATACATGTTTATTTTAATACATTCTGAGAGGTGCGATATACACTATTTCGCCTACACTGTACTGAACAGACAGCTGCGCTTTTAATACAGGCTCGCCAAATCGAGAAAATATATTTATCTCTGTCTCAATCAGCCTATACACTGGCTGTGCCACACTGATGGGTAAACTGACCGGAGCTTGAGCAAAAAGAGGGGATTGCAGCAAACAATGCAGCCCTGTGTGAGCGCCAAAATTATCCATTGAGATTCACCAAAGAGTGGACCAATCAGCGCACACCAGAAACATTTCTGTCCTATCAGAGAACACCTGCTAGGTATATAGCCTATACATTTGCCAATGCCCGGCCATCTCTTTACACGGCACAAAGCCACGGAGAGATATTCAGTACCCATAGACAATATGGCTAGACGGAAACTAAAGAAGAAGGCTATTACCAGCCGTCATTTTTCTCGCTTTCTCAAACACAAAGAATATAATCTTGTGCACAGAAGGACGAGCTGATAAAAACAATACCACCGTAATTCTTATAAAAAGGACTACATAGTGGAAGCGCAAAGACAGCTGTACGATGGTATACATTATACCGACATAAAATCCATGAATATGGAAAACACCATGAAAATGGTACGGTACTACAGACAGTCGCTAGGTTGAATGCTAGTGGAGTTCTTAGTCAGAGACTTTGAATTTTCTGCTGAAAGTTTCGACCAGGAAGCCTACACCATATCTCCTACCAATAATACATAAGGTAGAAGAGGCTATTAAAAAACTTGATCCTGTAAAACCTGAGCTACCTCAATGCGGGGCCCCTACTGAAAAACTAGGGCGCTACCTGGATTTCTTCTTATCCCCATAGTGTGGGAACGAGAGACCTACTCAGCCGATGCTTCAGTATTCATCAATGAGATTGTACAACGTCGGATACCAACTGATACGTTACTTATTCAGGGTTCCCACACCTTGGGGATTTCAAAATTCCAGACCTTTTCCATACCTTTTTCAAGACCTATCAAATCTTTTTCCAGACTCAATGGAGGCTTCAAATCAGCTATTACATCATACATTGCCAGGAAGAATTTTGAGACCGTTAGGTGACATGGATCAAAACTAGGCAAGCTCAAGATGAACAAATAACTCCTTTATTACAACTCAAAAATCAAAGCATGTTCCAAAATGACAGAATGTTTCAAAAGCACAGAATGTTCTATTATCATAATGTTCAATATCGGAAATGAAAGTGATGATTGGAGAATCAATCAAATTAATTTCATAATAATTGTTCATCTTTATATCGCTTGAACAAGTTAAAAAAAAATATTAGAACTGATATTATAAGACAAAGCTGGAAAAAAATACCAAGGGAGACAACTTTTGAACAAGTGCTGAGAAGTATTGAGCGGAGTTATCCCCCTTCACAACGTTGCCCCTGGAAACGGTACACCACACAATTTGCGTCCTGCTTGATTTGTGCTGCTTGGAGGAGAAATTTTGTGTAAATTATCGTTACCAATAAAGATTAGAATTATCAACACCAGTTTTATCAGACTGTAGTAACTTACGAAGTGAATGACAGGTACACGATTCACACAAACGCATCCACAAACGGACGAACCCACGAGGAGATAAATGGACTGGTGTCATCGAAAACAATGCTGGAAATCAACTTCTTGACATGCGCAGTAACTAACTCTGCAAAAGTGCTGACGTAATACGCATTTTACCAAACCAGTTTATGTGTATTTTGAGCAAGGCCATCCATTTGCGAAGGTCACGACATCCACACGTCAAGAGATTTTGATTTTTGACAAAAATAAATCTCTCAAGCAGGACAAGCGCCCGGAGACTTCAGTAAAATTTTCGATTGCATGAATTATGGATGGATGCTATTTTTCCCGACCCCAAGAACGAAATTCAAGGACTTTTCAAGGCCGTGAACAGCTTTTTGCATTTTCCCGGCTTCTCCCGGTTCTCCCAACCGTGTGGGAACCGTGCTTATTACGTATGACATTACCTCGTTATACACGAACCTCGGATTCAATGAAATCCTAGAAGCACTAAAAAGTTATCTGACTACCTATACGAAAACATGGATTATATATCCAAAAACCTCCCATCGATCTGTTGCTTGAAATAGCACGATTGATTCTTGAAAAGTATGAATCCAGGTTTCAGGACTAACACTTCAGACATATTGTCGGAGCATCACGGGGAGCAGTCCCTTCCCTGGAACTGTGCGATATAGCGATATACAAGCATATCAATCAGCTAATTGCCACATTCCCACACAAAGAAATGATTATATTACACAAACTTTTCGGGATGATGGCTTCATACTGCTACAGGCAAATAAAGCCGTAGCTTAGAGTTTCTTTGAGATGGCTAATAACGCACATCCTCTATTGAAATCCACGTATGAAATATCTGAAAACGAGGTCAATTATCTAGACGTTGCCGTTTTCAAGGGGAAAGGATGTTCGACTGACTCAATACTTGATGTGAAATGCTAAACAAAGCCAACTGAAACCTACAAATACCTATACAGCAAATCAGCACATTACGGGAGAACTGAAAGATATGTATACAAAACTGCAATAATACTGCAGACTACATAGACTAGTCAGAATACTTCAAGCAAAAGCTTAAAATGAGAGGATACTCTACCTCGGAAATTACCGACAGAAACAAATACCTCAAGAGGAGCGAGGGCATACAGAATAAGTCTGTACTGAAACGACGTATGCGTCATAACGACTTTCAATCCATACACGAAATGGCTGAAATGGATCTTAAAGAAATACTGGATCACAAACAAACATGCCGAAACTTTACCAGCCAGCCACAATTATGCTATAGGCGGGGTAAAAGCATCAGTGAAATACTGAAAAAATAAAAAAATCTGACCATAACGGTCAATGCGTATAGGCTCCCTGATGAGGGTTTCGCTGGTCAGAAATAAGAATTTTCGACCTAAAATAACCCGAAACTTGCACCCACAGATACTAAACAATGAATACTAGGTATAACCTAGAAAACAAACGGGCAAGTAGGAGTCTGGGTTTTCACCAGTGTTATTGCAGGTGTGGCCCCCTAGGACCAGTATTTATTATACAATACACTTATGACATTATAAAATACATTTATATACTTTCCAGTGTGCACAACCTGAAACATTTCTGGTGGGGCGAAAGATTATATCAAATTTGAGCTACATTGTAATTTTCATATATTCAGTCGCAATGTGCATTTCGGGGGTATGGGAAGGAAAAATTCTACAACTTTGTTGAAACCAGCTGGATGGTCCTCCTTTGTGCTTCCCTGCAAACAAGGTACATATGGGTAGCTGATCCATTAGGACTGTGGCTCTCATATGGGACACACAACATTCCGTAAATAATGATAATAATAAATCCGCAAAATTTCACAAAATCCAGCGTGCAAATCAGCCGTTTGAATACCAAACCAAAGCATGTGCCTCAAGATGGGAAGTATGTTTGTTGTAACTGTGCAGATAACAATTCTGGATATCCGGAGCTGTTATTGAATGATATTACCTTCATGGGATGTGTCAGTAGTCCATTGTGTGATTTTCCCCAAAAAAGTCAATATCTCAGAATGGTAAAATGGTAAAAATGCAAAATATACACTAAGCTGCTCTTCTGGAACGGTTATCACATATTGAAATAATCATATAATCCCTACCAATAACTTAGTAGCCCTAAAGTTTGGTTTCCTCTGATGGTACCGATATATGCCTGGGCCCATGGACTAAATATTCTAGGCAACATTTTCATTGTAACGCAAACTATGTCACGAAGCTAAATTGTCATACTGTTCTTGACGTCATCCTGATGTCGTCATACTCAATTTTTGGGCAACGTGCATCGCAATAGGACGACCGACACAACCAACTAGTCAATATCATAGGACGTGATCCAAATAAGACTCTGACGTCATGGATCAGAGGTTACAGCTTCAATATGGTTTTTAAAGCATCTGTTTTATTGCGTTAAAAAAGCTAATTTGATGTCATTTTTCATGGAAAAAAATATCAACTTGTTCTTTACAGAGCTTCTCTGCATGTTTTCATGCAAACTGTGCAGGGTGTATTTTATAGAACCTTTAACATGTTTAAGGTAACTGAAAAGCATGCCATAATATTCACCCCTAAATCATATTTCTTTGGCATCACTACATCCACTTCAGCTTAACATATTACAATTCCTATTACACTCATTCAAGGGATGAATGAATAACAGTATGTTCAAAACTTGTAGTTAGTAGTGAGCTTTTCTCGAGACACATCTTGTGAAGCATTAAACTGTGAAACCTGTGAATACCGACACCTGGGTAAACCGACCAACCTCTAAATACTGACAATATTCATGGTCTCAATACTCGAATTTAAAGTACGGTAATTCCTCTAATAAATCGATAACCAGAAGTGATATTTGCGGTGATAAAACAAAGGAGTGATCAATTTATTGACCTGAAAGTTGAAAAATAAATGATGCCCCCTTCAAATTCAATGTTGAGAATGAACCAGCAAGGAGCCAATTTTATTGATAAAACATTCTTTAGATCCAGTTTGGTGATGTTTTGTAAAATTGAACTAAACAATTTGAGAACATTGGAATTTCGTCTCGCCAATTTGTTCTTCACTGTCAACTGGCAACAGTCTAGAACCTTCTTTTAATCATTCGTCTAACATTTGCACTAAGGTTTCCGATCTAGTTGATCGGCTATTTTTAGATTTGTGAGAATTAATTTTGACATTGTTGACAACAGCAACAACAACACTCCAGAAATTCAGTTTTTGTGAAAATGTGTAGTACTTCCTTTCTAAATTGTATACTGTTTTAGTTTTTACAATCAGTTTTCAATCATTACGGTAGTAAAACTCAACGACTATGATTCCCGATCAACATGTGCCAATAGCATTACATTTGATAACATTTTTATTACAAACCGGATCTACTAAAAACCAAGGGTGATTGAATTATTACAACTTCCGATCGTATTTTTCTCCAAAAAATCGTGGGTGATTGGTTTCCGATAGGGTAATCAGTTTATTAGAGGAATTACCGTACTTTGAACCATGATAAACCAGACCCCTGTCAAGACCGACACTAAAATCTTCTCGCAAGTATGGTCGGCAAATACATACCACTGTATCCACAGACTTCATTCCAATTAGGGTGCAATACTACATAGCTGAGTGGTTCCCTGATTTGTGTGCAAAGTCATGTCATATTTTTCCTACTTGTCTAAATGTTTAGACATTTATATGATCTTTATAACACAAAACACTGAGCATAGCAAATGACTTTTCTGTAATTTTGTGTGTGTTTCTCAAATATGGGGTGTTTCTCAAATATTGGTATTATGGAATTATACAGAAAAATGCATTATTCATGTAAACAAGCTGTTTGAATATGTGATATTCATGTCATTTTCTCCATATTCGGTGTATACGTTCGAAATTCCGTCTAGATTCAAAATTAAGAAAAGAAATTGGGGGGGTTCCCCACTAATTCTTGACTTGATTCCGCCGAAAGACGTTTAATTCATGATATTCACCTGTTGTTTTCAAAAAGAGCTGGAGTGATGTCAAAATGTGCCACATAATGTTACGAAACCATGACATTTAGAATGCAGTAACATAGCATTAATGTCCTTCTTGACTGTGCAGCAACTTTCACAAAGACCAGAAATTTTTATGCCAGGAAATTTCCTTAAGTTATATCCTTTAATAATCTAAACACCTATTAAATTTAATCACCCCCAATTTTGTCAAAAAAATGAGATCAGTTGTTCTAATAAATGACATTCAACTTACCCTCTAAAATAATCAAAACAGCGAAGAAATAAGGGATTATATGCATAATTTGGGGTCATTTTTCACATTCTCATTCTGATAAACTAATCACTTCCTGATTATTTGATGGAAATTTTCACTCCATTTAATGAAATGATTATAGGATCGACATGTCAACATACATGTACATCTCACTGTCAAAGTAAATCAGAATACAGCTGAAACAGTGTTTTCACACAGATTTACCTCCCTTTCCCTTCTTAGCTCATTGAGATGTGCACTGTTGCGGTCGGAGAGCTCTTGTTTCAGTCTTTGTATCACAATCGTAGAGTCGTTACATTTCTGTTCAGCTAGAGACAACTCAGACTCAGTCAAAGCAAGTCTGAAACACAAGACAGAACAATGATATTACAAGACAGAGAGATTTCCATGTTTGAGAAGAGGATATAAATGTGCAATGTTTGGAGATTTATGGTGTATCTTACTTATAAAGGTGCAAAGTAATATTGAATGGAACATGAAAATTGTTGGTATTTACAAAACATATGTTGGTTACCAGTACCAAATATTGATAGGATAGAAGTGAGTGAGTGAATATGATTTAACATCGCTTTCAAATATATTTCAGTCAATATCACGACGTTGGGTCCTATTCCTTTTCACACCTGGGAACCACACGGGTGGGGTCCTATTCTTTTTCACACCCGGGAACCACACAGGTGAGGTCCTATTCCTTTTCACACCCGGGAACTCCACGGGTGCCTCAGTTAGTCTCCTCTTACGACAAGCTGTCTGAGGAGCTGAGGCCTATTCTTACCATGACCTGCGGTGTGCACAATGACATCCCAGGTCAATCCCTGGAAGCCCCCCGGGGCCGATAGGATGAGAATAGGATAGCAATCATGTAAATATTCTTCATTATACAGAATAATTATCAACATGACAATGTGGATACAGAATCCTTGTGACATTTGCATGATAAAAGATAGCAAGATATCATGAGTACACCTGTTAATTTGTACGTATTTCCACTGTTAGGGCTGTTGTAATATCAAGCAGATCTACACCTCCCCCCCCCCCCCCCCCACCAAGATCAACCATGGAGTACCTGTCCATTCATACATCAAGGGAGGCGAGTTCTATAAAATACCTCTTCTTAGCACCTCAAGGTTGTCTCCAGAATAAATGACTCCAGCACATCAAGGGGGACAACTGCTTACCTATACCAAAGAATGATCTGGCCTAAAGAATGATCTGTAGGCCAGATCATTCTAAGACTGAGCACACTCATTCGCATTATATACATCATGACAAGATCCATATTCCTTTCCCACTAGACAATGGTTTGTTTCTATTTTGGTGTACCGGTATCTAAAGTAATAACTATCCTATTTCTTCTAATTATTCAAACAGCAAAACTTCAGGCATATATACAAAGAAAAATTCTGCTAACATTTTACATAATTCACTAGCTGTCTTTCCAGTTCTTCGGATAACATATTCAAGCCACACTATTGACATAAAGATGTTTTTTACTGCTTCTAAGTCTGAAAATCCTGTTCGAAATATTGGTATCTCTGGAGAGTACAACTTACTTGGCTGCCAGGGCATTAAATGAACTTTTCCTCTCCTCCAAGGCTTCTTGTAAACTGCCAATTTTGTGACCAGATGTCCTGAAGTATAAAAAGAACACACAGATACAACATTAGGTTTACCATTACAGTCTCTATTTGACCTGAAGAACCCTGATGACGTATTAAACCTCTTTCAATCACGTGATAAATTGTGCTACGATTCATCTGCAAACAGGTGATCACTTATCCAGCAATCTAGCATCATTTATGTAATGCAAAACTAATTAAATTGTCAACGCACAGTACATGTACCGCAAGGCGTGAAATCCTATATGTAATCCGATACACCAAATTAAAGCTTGCTCTCCCCACTGTTCCAGTCCAGGGACCTCGTGCTGGCAATTAAGGTGGCTCCCTGGTTTTGGTGCAAAGTCATGTCATTTTTCTCATATTTTTTTTATAGCTCGAGAAGTTCATCCTATATCAGAAAATGATATAAAAATTGGGGCATAGCGTATTACTTTTTTCTAATTTTCAGCTTGTATAACGTGTACCTGTGACAAATTGGTACAATGTGAATACAATGTGAAACACCCAATACTTGAAACATAATTGTTTTCAGAATATTCAAAAGTCATGTCAATTTTCTCATTTTTTTAATATGTATTCCTTGAAAGACGTAGTTTTTGAATAAGTCAAATTTAAGGTAGGTCGCCATCCAAAAAAGGGCATGAATGGGGGTCTGAATCTACCTACTCTCACACTTTTTCCCGCCATTTTGCATGAAGTCCCAACAATGCAACGTCATGACGTCGACAAATGCCGCGCCAACAAAGATTTTGCCATTCGACGTCATGACGTCACAAGGGATTACTCATCAATTGCTTACAGAACAAGCCACTGAAACGTAAACGCTGCATGTCAAAGTATCTCATTCTATCCATTCGCTCACAAGAGTACGAGCACAAGGGAGGTAATTGCTATGCACAAGAGGCTGCGCAGAACAGTCATTCTTGTAACCAGGGAGCCACCTTAAGTTGATGTAACATTACATGAGGGAGGTGACAGACTAATTGAAACAATCCCCACCATCCATTTAATTGTCATGGGTGTTGGGGGCCTGCATTGCATTAAGGATGTCCGCTGGTGGTAAATCAAAGTAATTAACTTTTTGAATAATGTGTGTTGTTACATTCATAATTGTGTAATATGAGGAAAAACAAACAAAATAATATAGGTTGGTGTGCATTTGTTAGCTGTAGGCAACGTTAAGTGGACTGACCCATGCTCAATTTGATAACCTAGAAAGCATAGGAAATTATAGCCCTAGTTTTGAAGCATATTCATGAAAAATTCATATAAATAGTATTTAACTTTTTCTGATATTCTAACTGTTTGCAGATAATCACAATGTCTATCAAAATTTAGGAAATTGGATGGATGTTGGTATGCAAAATTCGCGGCTAGAAGGCTTTTAAAGGAAATCCCCATCTCTTAACCTAGGGAAGGGAGATAACCCAATAGAAAAACAGGCAAAATGGCTGTCAAAAACCACCACCGGACATCCTTAAGGAATTGAAGTGGGATTTATTGTCATGGATGTAGGGGGCCTACGTCATCAGGATTCTGGACAATTGCAGAAAATATAATTTTTTCACTGGTTGGTTGCCTGGAAACCATATTGGATTTCAGACCTCTATGAAATTTATTAGCAATGTTTTCATTTATATGTTGATACCCAGATATGCACATAGTTACATGTATATTATAGCATAATATACATGTAGCGGGACACATGATAAGGCCATGCAAAATATTATTTGTGTTTGTCAAAACGAACTTGGGTAGGTAGGTAGGTTAAAGTTTTGTTTTCGTTTAACTATTTGAAAAATCATTCCTTTTGATTTGTATAGGATTATCGAACAATTCTGCTGGAAAACGTGTAAATACAAATATTTGCTAACAAAAACTGTTTTCAATCACATAAATATATGTGTAAGTGGGGTTATGACAAACACACGATATATTCTGATGGCCCAATCACAACAAAAACACAAAAATAATTAGTGATAACCTTTTCGATTTTCTGAACACCTCCTCCTGTTTGTCAATAGTATTCATCAGATCATCCATCTGTAAACAGAATAAAACAAAGATGATCAGAAACCAATCTTAATAAATTAAGTGAGTGGATATGATTTAACGTCGCTTTCAACTATATTTCAGTCATACATGTATCATGACGTTGAGTTCTATTCCTTTTCACACCCGGGAACCACACGGGTTGGTCCTATTCCTTTTCACACCCGGGAACCCCACGGGTGCCTCAGTTAGTCGCTTCTTACGACAAGCTTTCTGAGGAGCTGAGGCTTATTCTTACCATGACCTGCGGTGTGCACAACGACATCCCAGGTCAATCCCCGGAAGCCCCACGGGGCTCGAGGAGAGGGATAGGATCACTGTCTCATTTACGCCTATGTATATATCAGAGACCAGTCCATATATCTACCCATTCTCATGGCCTCAGATTGTATATCTCCTATTGTCATATATACCCTCTGATTTCAAAGTGGGGCTAATTGCGGCACACAGCTTTCCTGTGCATGGCTCTTGCCCAATCAACAGCCTCGGTTATTAAATGAAGCGAACTTGTTAATATTACCAACTGGGGCCAATGATTTCCGAAAAGCTCAGCATAACTTCGACGAGCCAATCAACATAGGCATTGTATATCGACGAGCTCGATCAGGGGCAAATCTTTATGTTACACGGGGCGTCGTGTTTAAACTAGAGCCTTAGGCACTGAAACAGGGCTATTTAAATGTAAAATAGGCTGTTGGAATAATTCCACTAACTCTTTGATGTTCCATCTCATGGCATGCATGGCGAAGAGCCATACTTGTAGTCTCACACATTCCTCTCAACAAGGATCTCTATAGTGCATTAGTGTAATTGTACACATATATATATTGTGTATTATAAGCTTATTTGTGGCAAATTTGAATTTGATATCTGCTATATACCGGTAGTTTATTTCCTATTGAATTATCTTTATTTCGTTTGTGCACATGGCAGAGTCGAAAATTTTGCTTGTAGGATATTCAAAACTTACCTGAGTCATTTTATTTATCCTTTTCCTGGGCTGTTATAGTATTCATTTCTGAAAGTCGCTTCCAAAATTTTTTGTCATTTCATTTCATTTTTGCTTCACAAACATGACAAAGGTATTGAGAACATTTTCCAACAAAAAAAAGAAATAACAGTACATTTTTTGTCTTTTCACGACTCATGGTATCATTGCGTCATAAAATTTGGTCATTATAATGATGAGGGGCGCGTTTTTGAAAATTTAGACTTGGCAAAACTGAAAGATAAGGATGATCCTTAAACTGGTATTATTGATGCTACCTCGATGTCTGGCTGATATTTCCAAAAGGTAATTCTTCCATCTCATTCAGACTGACATTGCTGATGTTCCTAATCCTTATCGACATCTAACATTTGCAAAAGGTAGTTCTCATAGTGATGCAAATTATACAGGGAGAACATGTCCAGTCAAAACTCTCCAACCCCTGTAACCAGCAATATTCTGCAGGAGTAACCTGGACACATTTTAATGTAATCACAGTTGTCACGGGATATTAAGCTCTCTGATTTGCTGTACAACACATTTCCCTTAGCTCTGCTTACACTTTGCACGGATTCCTAATTGGGCCTGGGTTGACTTCAATGTCCCCAGCTGGTTTGGTGACACAATAACAAAAAGACATGTATGACCGGTGTTGTTGTTGTTACTCGCCTAACCCACAGGCCACACACATAGTGTCACAGTTGAGTTTTCCAGACTGATAATTTGTTATACATTCCCCACCAGGATCTAGTTTGTATTTAAAACATATTCTGGGCTCTTCCATAAAAGAGGCATTCATTAGGGTCAAGCAAAACCTCAACACGATCATAAGAACGTCAACTTGGCAGTCTCTACTGCCGCCATGTTAATGAGTGGCCAGTTTCCGTTACCTATTTTATGTTCTGTCAACTTTTCGTCGCAAATTCGGAAAAACGAAGTCTCACAAATGTCCACCAAGCAGTTTGGGTTGTCCAGCAACAATTATAGAAGTCGATAGAGGAGTGTAACAACGTTAACACTTTAAAATATATGTTTTTGAGATACATGTAGCTGAAAATTTTGTATTCCTATTCAATCAAGGGACATCACTCGTTATCTCATCTGTCACCATTCCTGCACAGAAATAGCTTTACACATTGGGTGCATGTAATATGCAGAGATCATTCCATGAATATTCCAGAAGCAGAATGGAAAAAACCCATTTATGAATACAGGAAAATTATTACGTAAATGATTTGACCACCACTGGATTTTAGAAACTTACTATAAAAAGATAATGGAGAGGGTCTAGAGGGGTAAGATTAAATTGTGAAAATTCCAAACTGTAACTCAACACACTTATTTCATGAAAATGTAAATGAATACAGGCAAAGTGAAATATCCCATTGTTTTCTACAATGAATTACACTTATACTGGTATTATTTAATACTAAATTACTGCCCAAACACGCTTTCTAATGAGAATGAGTTAGTCCCACAAAATCACTCAACATGCGCCTCTCAAAATCTGTGGTTTAGCAGACGACATATTTTGAGCACGAAAGTAGTGCCACAGAAAATGAACGAAAACACGCATAAAATTAGATAAATGGAAATGTAACTTAAACATATCAGACCTGCAACTATACGCGAACATTAAAAACACAGAAACCTAGACACTCTAAAGAAGGAAGTTTCAGATCTCTTTGTTGTCGTGTAAGAACTCTATCTTTTGCTGTGTTAGCAAGACACAGAGCTCGTGCTCAATTTTTTCTGACTACAAGACAGGACCATTAGTCCCTACGGGCCTACATCGCCCCGTGAAAACCGGAGTGGTATTTGTGATATGTCCATTAACTTCCATCATGAACGAGCAAGTAAATGTACTTTGAGCCCTAGGATTTTACTGCCGCATACCTTGGACCTGGCGATTGTGACAGAGAAAACTGCAGGAGGGACATTATTCATTAACATTTGTCTTCTCAAGCCTCGAATTACGGTTCGACCAGGAAGAGAACCGCGATTTGCTAATTGAACACGGGAAAACCACGGCGGCTATTGTCGCCACCGAGGTTGCGGTGATTCGATGTTAAGTTTATAAACAGGTAAATTATAATAATAAAATAATAATAAATTATAATAATAAATTATAATATAAATGTTAAATGTAATACTGACAATTGTGACAATACTGTTATTGTCATTTTTAATTCAAAGCCAATTTATTTTATAAACATTTTTAAGTTTGATAAAAAACCTGAATCAATTACTAAATTAAATCACAGTTGCTGAACTGAAATCCGTTATTTTCAGACAAAATCTTAATATTATTTTTGGTTTTAACCAGGGAAACACATTTAACTGCAGATATCTTATTATTTGATATTTAGTACTCCGAAGGAAATTAGGCCAATGATGTGTTCTGATGCATATTTCTCGTCCACCTCCTTCACCGATTGCTATTATTACTTACTTGTTGCACATAAATACATAATAATATATACCTCGCTGAAGTTCAAATGAGTAATTTTGGCTGAGTAATTTTTAAATATTATATTTTGTGTTGACTTTGATTTGTGTTGTGTTGTGTTCAAAAGACCGGCGACATGAAACACAGATATCATTAGATACACATGACCATAATATAATTTTATGAAAGACGCACGCTTGTTGATTGTCTGGTCACATCTACCACCAATCTCAGTAAACTCAGATCTAATATCACGGAATATTATATCTGAATTCAGCCCTATATAAATCCTGTGCGAGTTGAAACTTCTTTTGTTAGCCAATCAGATGGACAGCTGGTTGCAACTATTTCAAAATCACGCCCATGGTAATTACACATGGTAGCTCGTGGTCTAATGTGTAAACATTATCCTCAAACAGTTTCCAAATATGGCATCATTTCCAGACAGGGTCCATAAACATCAAAGAGTTTACTCCCGCCGAAAAGTCTGGCTTTGTTAGGGGTAGAAAATATCAAAAGATTGTGCCGTGCGAAGACGTTAATCTCCTTGAAGTAAATGTCAATCATTGTCAGAGCGAAAAGCTTGAAATGGTCGTGATTGGCTCATTATGGGATCTCGTTATCATATCGGCGAACATTTCGCACGAAGTTTTCATAGCGTTACGTCTCGATGGCATTCTGCTGATTCACCCTGTTGGTTTACCTAGATTGATCTACCACATGCTTGATCCAGGGTCATTATCAATTAGCCTAATGCTTACAGTAACACTCAGCGTGAATCAGATTGCTCGCCTGTCAAATGTTGTTTACAATATGACCACCCATCTCCACAAAGTGATCAGCTGTGATGACGTGGTCAGCCGGAAAATATAACACGCTCTCTCGTAAGCTTAGCGGAAAAGAAGCAATGCGACTGCGTTACCGACAGTTTGGAGGTTACAAACTCTGACGTTGGGAGAATGATATCTACCCTGCATTATGGTGCCACACTGGCTCGACTGTGGTAACATCAAAGGATATCCCACGAGTGCGGAGTCTGACTTGGCTGAGCCAACCAAAATGCCTTGATATTCCCTTTAAGTCACTATGAAAAGATATCTGGATTAGTCAACACTTGCATCAATGCAAGCAGATTAGATCCTACGTTGACCTATCCAAATGGGGGAGCAGAAAGGATCTAATTATATTAGATTGGGCAAGAAACACAATACAACTTGCACCCTGAATCTACAATACTGGTCAGCGCCCTCAGAGAATATAAAATTTGGAAATTTGATTCTGTAATCTCCTTCAATGGCGAGGTCCCAATATTGGTGGTTTCAGTCTCCAGTGATCTGAGGCAGTCCTGGCTTGGAGGGAAAAGTTTTAAATCTGGTTGATCTGTCAGAAATTAGGCGAATATATTTTTAGGAGAGTATCCAACACGTGTAACGAGAGGCACTTGTACCAGTGCTTGTACCAGCTTACAGCTAGCGAGAATTTCCCTTTAGCTCTGTTGGTAGAGCACTGGTGTGGCAAGTAAGGGGACCCCAGATCGAATTCCGATACGCCTAAAAATCATCATCCTTTACATTGGTGCCGTGACTACTGGTTCATGCAGCATGATACTCGGAACCAGAGAACCTGGGTTGATTTCGGAAGGGGAGAGGATTTAGGCGGGGAGGAGTGTAACGGGAGCTCGAGGCACTTGTACCAGTGCTTGTACTAGTTCCCTTTAGCTCAGTCAGTAGAGCACTGATATGGCAAGTGAGGGAACTCTGGATCCAATCCCAGTAGCACATGAAAATCTTCATCCTTTAAACATGTTACTTTGTGCTTCAAGAATGGTATTAAACACGAATACAATTATTTATCAGGGATGACAAATAGTGTAATTTCCCATGTATCAAGTACAGGAGAACTGTGGCAAATTCTTATCACAAACTGCCAGCCTGTTGAATCACCATGATCACTGGAGCATGAAACTCGCTGAATGCTATGATATTGGGATCTCACCATTTGATATCTTCCCCTTTAGCTCGTCATCGATCTTACACAATTCTTAAAGTTTCCGTGACCTTTACGTAATCATCCCCAATATGTGGCACCGTAATTTTCCTCTAGAACTGTGAAACACGAAGCTTCCTCAAGAGTGGATACTTCTATTTTAGAACCTTAAATCATGGGATATGCTGAAGTATGATTTAACGTTACTTTTCTTTCAGTCATATCCCGACTTTTGGGTCATATTTCTTTCTACACCCAGAAACTCCATGGGTATTCCTTTTCACACCCAGGAATCCCATGGGTATTCCTTTTCACACCCAGGAACCCCATGGGTATTCCTTTTCACACCCAGAAACCCCATGGGTATTCCTTCTCACACCCAGGAACCCATGGGTATTCCTTCTCACACCCAGGAACCCATGGGTATTCCTTCTCACACCCAGGAACCCATGGGTATTCCTTCTCACACCCAGGAACCCATGGGTATTCCTTCTCACACCCAGGAACCCATGGGTATTCCTTCTCACACCCAGGAACCCATGGGTATTCCTTTTCACACCCAGGAACCCCATGGGTATTGCTTTTCACACCCAGGAACCCCATGGGTATTCCTTCTCACACCCAGGAACCCATGGGTATTCCTTTTCACACCCAGAAACCCCATGGGTATTCCTTCTCACACCCAGGAACCCCATGGGTATTCCTTCTCACACCCAGGAACCCCATGGGTATTCCTTTTCACACCCAGGAACCCCACGGGTATTCCTTTTCACATGCAGGAACCCCATGGGTATTCCTTTTCACACCCAGGAAAACCAAGGGTACTCCTTTTCACAACCAGGAATCCCATGGGTGCTCCAGTTAGTCACCTCTTACGACAAGCTCTATGAGGAGCTGAGGCCAACTCTTCCTATGACATGCATGACCTGGAGTGTGCCTCTTATGACAAACAACTCAGAGAGTGAATATGATTTAACGTTCAACACTATTTCAGTCAAATACCACGACATTTGGTTCCTATTCCTTTTCACACCGGGTAACCACATGGTTAGGGTCCTATTCCTTTTAACATCCAGAACTCCATGGGTGGGGTACTATTCCTTTTCACACCCATGAACCCCACAGGTTCCCAAGTAAGTCACCTCTTACAACAGGCTCTCTGATTGGCTGAGGCCTCAGGCCTCTTTATTACAAGCTATCTGAGGTGATGAGTCCCTTAAATTCTTACCCTGACCTGGCATGTGCACAACACCACCCAAGATCAATATGTTAGAGAAATTTGTGTTGTTTCAATACCTGTAGTGTTTTATCTTTCTGTAACTGTCTGACGTGGTGAGCCAGAGTCTCTGTACGTTTGTTATAATCCTCTGACAACACCTGTCTATCACCGTTGTGACCCGTGGCAGTCTCTGAAAACACAAACAGCAAATGGTTAATTAATTAATCTCATAAATGATAATTCAGTTGAAATTGTAGCAAATAATACCCGGTACGGTAAATAATCTTGTAATTCAATCATTTAATTCACATTCCATTAGTACCAAATTTTGTTTTAAATTCTGAACAATCTATAAATTTGGCCATTCTTCAAAGTTTGTGTTTGTTTTGAGTATTCACATTGATCCTTATATCTTTGGAGTAGGCCTATGTAACCCCTTCAAAGTTTTCTTCACTGACGATAAATACCCCGAGAACTGTTAACATTTGTGCATGTCGTCTCCGGAGTGCTAGGAATGGTGTTTGCATACAAGATTTTTATGAAAACATAGGCAGCCTATCTGTACAATGCACACTTCAGCATTATTTGTTCCACTTTAATAGCAAAATCAATAAAATAGCAAACAAAAACACAGGAAGGAAGCAATCAGAGATTGCTCAATTGTATGCCCCACCCCCCACCCCCCGCCCTTCCGCTTTAATGCGAGACTGCCCCGCCATTGTTCTGTTGTTTATTGGTTGGTGGAGGCCTAATTTGGATAATTATAAAAATTTGGTTTCAGTCACTTTTGTTGCCATGCCTCACACAATACATTTTCCAAGTATCAACCAACAAGTGATAATAAGATGTTTCGATGCAAGATGGTCACCAGGGCTTTCGCCAAATCCGAAAATGTGACCTGGTTATGAGACCTACATTCCTTGGGAGTATATTGTGGTGAAATTATGAAGCAATCTGTGAACTTTGATTTTTGCACCAAATTCACTCTTTCTGGGGCAATTTCAATTTCATACTTCAGGACCTATGTTGTCTGCTTTGGAATGTAGAATAACATATAATATAGCCATTTTCCTGGTCCAAATATTAACCGAGATCCAGCCCGGACAAGTCCCAATTTCCAAAAATTTGAAGAATAAAGGGCCATAACTCTTGAAAATATACGCGAAACGCAGCGAAACTTCACGCTGGACAACTACAGGGCACTGACAACATATCCTGCAAATTTCATAATTGTCCATACAATATTAACCGAGATCCAGCCCGGACAAGTCTCAATTCACGGAGAATTCAGGAACAAAGGGCCATAACTCTTGAAAATATAAGCGAAACATGGTGAAATTTTACGCTGCACAACTGTGGGGCACTGACCACATATCATGCAGAAATTTTCTTTTTGTCCATACGGCCAGTAACCAAGATCCAGCCCGGACAGAGTCCCATTCACAGTGATTTCAGAAAAAGGGCCGTAACTCTTGAAAATTATACCGGAACTCGAAAAAAACTCAACGCTGCACATCTACGAGGCACTGGCCACATTCCATGCAAGTTTCAATCTCGTCCATCAAATATTAACCGAGATATTGCGCGAACAAGAAATTCGGACGGACAGACAGACGGACAAAGCGATCGCTATATGTCCCCCTCTAGTTAGAGGGGGGGCATAATTAAACATTTATAAACAATGTTGGTATTTATTATCAAATCAAACCTGCTATTGTATTGCCCCTAATCCTCTATTGAGATCCTGCTGTAGACTAAAAAGTTCTCACCCTCTGGAGCCTCAGCCAATAGGTTACACTGCGCCTGCACCCAAACGCACTTCCCCAAATCCTTTTCCTTCTATAAGCCTATAAGCGTGATGCGTGCAGCCCTCGCAATTCAGAAAATGGCCTCGGCAAAAAAAATGCTGAGGCAAAATCAATTTGCTTCGGCAAAAATACAGTTTGCCTCGGCATTTTTTTTTTAAAAGTAATTTGATATTGATTAATGCCTGCATGTCTTCACATTAGTGTTCGGTTGCTGGTTATGTACTGTTATACACTAAATAAAGTTTAATTGGAATCCTGTGTCATTTTATTTTTTATTGCCTACATAAACATGTAGGTGCCTCATGACCTAACATTACCAAACATACATGACAACAATCATTACTTTCAGTTTCCAACAAGTTTTAATGAACATGATATTGACTAGTACAGAAGTTACTGCTGCATGCACACATGTACAAGTTCACGGAGTCATTCAAAACAGCTGAACTTTACATCTCATGCTCAGAGTCGGAAGAAGAATCTGAGGATTCTGATACAAGATCTGCCAACTCAATGTCATCGACTGTGTATTCAGAATCTGAAACATCAGATTGATCACTAGAAGCCTCCATTTTACGAGAAAAAAATAACTGCCGACCACGCTGACGTAATGCCGCTGCTCTCTCTTGCCCCGGTAATTGTGGCAAATTCAAACTGCTTGACATGGACAGTACGACACTTGACAGCCACATCGTGATATTTTCCCCGTCACACGACTATTGTGTATTCACTAATGATTAATTGCCATACCATTTATAAACCGACGGAATCTATGCTTAATTTCTAATAGAACAGCTGTAAATCCAATCTGTAAACCCGCTCTAGTCCGTATCATCAGTTTGCCATGAGGCTTATGTCTGTCCCATTCTGATTTTGACTCCAGGGGTGAAACTGCACGCATATATACACAATTAACTGTTTTCCCATTGTTCAAACAAAAAGATATTTATTCTCCCGAAACCATGAGAACATTACACTAGTGTGAAAAGAATAAAGATTATCTTACTGTTCATAATAGAACAAATACCAACGAAATGCACTACAATCCATCTCCCCCACAGTTTTCATTGTTTTTGGACATGAACCACACTGGCCGGGATAGACTCACTTGGCAAAATCAACAGGGGTGAAAGGTGTAACAAAGCTGAATACAAGTTCATATTTATTTGATCATATGAATATTTTATACCCGTCAAAACGGTGGCATTATTTCAATGACATAAGAATAAGGTAACGGTTCATTCGAATACAAAACCCAAGAATGATGGTGTTGTAATTTGCATGCGACGGTCTTTCCACCCCCCGTGATCACCAGACTTCATGATTGAGATCGCCCGGTGCTGGCAGCACGTGTTGAGGTCAACATGATGTAAATGGCAGTGCTGACCTATTTCCATCTGGGCATGCGTAATTGTCTGGCCAGTGAAAACGAAACCACTCCGACACAAAGAATTTAACCAGGCCATAAGCAATTCATGATTTATCAAAACAACCACGGCCGTGTAAATTAGCCTGCCAGTCGACAAATTATAGGAGAAAGAGAAAGTGCACGGTATACGCGCAAATATAACTGTCGCCACTTATTTTATTTCCAGTTTGTGCAGACAGACACTGCCGACTTATGAAAATAAGCTAGCAGATAAAATTCGCCCCACGTGAACGGTGACCGTTCGCGTAAATTACGATTTGCGTAACCTTCACGTAACCTGAACGAGCGTTCGCGTCAAAAAATAAGGCCTGGAATTTCAAGAATCTAATTTTAGCACGTCTCTCCTCATATTGCTGGAGAAGGAGGTTCCAAACGAGTGTGGCAAAACAGAGAGGTTGACAGCGGATATTATTTATAACTTAAATAATAAGATAAAACATTTGTTGATAAACTTTATCATTGTTGTTGTTCTTTATTTTTCTGATGATTTGCCGATCGCCGATCTTGTGGTCGACCATCATCAGTCGGTGAATTGAAACGCTTACATCCGAGACAAATAACTATACATGAACAGCCCTTCCCTTGTGACCCTCACTCAATACTCACAGCTGGCTGGCTTGAACTGAACAATGTTCTCGCGTTGTATCAAATGGGAGACAATGACAGGTGCATTCCAGACCAGTGTTACAATTTATTGTTAAATAATATACAATGATACAGAGACCCTGGAAGTCAGGTTATCGGCCTTTTGTCGACACCGTTGTCACCGTGGGAGGTCAGTTTTTCACTGAGTCTTGACAAAATCTAGCCAGACTTGTCCATGTTGCTTCGGCAAAAAAAATGCCGACGTGAAATGATTTTACGTCAGCTTTTGCGTCGGCAGTGCTGATTGCCGACGCCAATTGCGAGGGTTGTGCGTGCAAGGCCGAGAAGAGTGCGAGGAGGCTGGGCCGGGCAGTCAAGACAATAGCAGGTTTGATTTGATAATAAATACCAACATCGTTTATAAATGTTTAATATTTATTTCTCAAATCTACACCTGCTATTGTATTGCCCACTACCAACAGTAGGTGGGCCTCGGCTTTGTTGAAGTATGGCTGTAACCGCTGAGATGATCAGAGATGCATGGTACCATAAATTGAACCGGTTAGTAAAACCCTGGGCGTAAAGCACTGTAGGGGCTAAGGGGCAATTCCTAGTAAGACGGTAAGAAGGGTATAAGGACCGAGGCTTCTGCACCCGTCTACTAGTGGAACCAACTGACCATAGTTGTGGTATGTTAATTGAACCCGTCAGTAAACTCTGGGTGTAAAGCACTGTAGGGGCTAAGGGGCAAATACTAGTGAAACGGTAAGAAGGGTATAAGGACCAAGACTTCTGCATCCGAATACTAGAGTACCAACGATATGCTCCAATCGCCAATTTCTTACCAATGAAATTTTCTTGAATGTCCGACACTAGCTTTACCTAGAAATAAACACATTTATACTCACTGTACTTACTAGTGTCGGGGTCTTGATAGCTGGCTGGTATTGGCAATTACCGATATGCCGTGACTCTAAACCATCTTGCAGACTGGTGGTCGGCTTGAGATCAGTACTGCCCTCCCCCCCCACCCTTTTCTTTGAAGACTAGGCGACTACATGTTGGGCCGCAACGAGTGGCCCTAACATGGTCAGGCTGTCTGTTTGTACTGACAAGTCTCGCAGATAAAAATCTGTAAACATGGAATTGGCACTCCAAGCACAGGATTGGACAATGCCATCCAGCGATACGTTCTTCCATAAAGGCTATGATGTTGCGATGGCTCGTATTTCATGAGAAGATGCAGAGGGGGGGGCATCGAGGGATAGTTCGTATGTCCATTTAATGGTCTTGCTCAACCAAGAGGCCACTGTATTCTTGGTAATGTCTTTGGTAGCCCTTGGGAGAAGAGAGAGCAGTAGTAGTCGACGAGAACCTCTAATAGGATCGGTGCGGCTGAGGTAGTGACGTATTGCTCGTACTGGACACAGTAAGATGTCGTTATCAAGTCCTTGAACAAAGTCTGATAATGCAGGGATGGAATACAGACGTTGAGCACAAGGTCCTTGTCGTATAGACTCATTCTTGGCGATGAACTCAGGAACAGGGCGGAAGGACATGCATGACCAGTCTGCCGTCCAAGTCATCGATTTTCTTTCCAAGGCATGAAGCTCAGATACTCTAGACGCCAGGGCGAAGGCCGCTAGGAAGGCAGTCTTGTAGGAAACAGCTTTCATTGAGGCTGACTCTAGTGGTTCAAAGGGTGGGCGAAGGAATGCGCTGAGAACCATGCCAATGTCCCACTTAGGTAATAGTTGTTGGAAACGACGGGACTGTAAGGCACAGGCATGCAGAAGAGCAGACCGCTTCTCTCTTGCAGGAAACAAGCCTATGTTTATGTATACTATGATTGTCTTTTTGAATTTGGTGCTAATACTGTTATGTGGAAAATGGAATAGATCTTTGGATTATGGACGCGGATATTCTCTAATGGACGACGGCTGGATTATGAATGACGGACTAGACGCTTGTAATTGGAATCCAGGCTAATGTCAATGCCAGCAGATAACCGTAGAACCTGTGCCAAGGCTGATCGGTACCCTTCAATAGTGCTGCTTTTGTACTTCTTATCTCGGTGCAGGTGAAGAAGAAATTCCGCCACTATAGGAAGACAGGCAGTGTCGGGATCGGAGCCTCGCTGTTGACACCATGAGACCAACTATTTCGACTTAGCCTGGTAGAGGTGTGATGTGGAAGGTCGGTTAGATGAAACCATCATCTCTGCAACCTCGGCTGAAAATCCTCGGTCTGTGAGGGTATTCTGGATAATCTGCAGACGGTTGAGCCACTGAGGGTTGTGATGGATTATCCCGCAGGGTTGGCGCAACAGGTTGGTCCATACTGGTAGGTGACGTGGAGGGGTGGTGAGTAGAGGAATCAGAGCCGGAAACCACGGTCGATGAGGCCACCAAGGGACGACGAGAAGAATGATGCAGTCGTGTTGAAAAATCTTTTGAAGTACTTCCTGCAGTAAGGCATTGGGTGGGTAGGCGTACGCAAGGAAATTGTCCCAGCTGATCGATAGAGCATCGATGGCGTAGGCTCGAGGGTCCAAAACCGGACTGGCGAATAGGGAAAGCTGTGCATTGTTCCTGGTCGCAAACAGGTCGATCAGAGGGTTCTCCCAGATGCTTGTGATGTGTTGGAAGATCTCTGGATGCAGTTGCCATTCCGTCTGTAGTACAATGTCGGGGCGAGACAGGCGATCTGCTAATACATTGAGTCGGCCTGGAACATGACGAGCACGTATGTGGCAGTGATGTTGCATCGCCCAGTCGTAGAGGGTCCAAACCAAATGGAATGTGGAGTAGGATCCGGTTGTACCCATCTTGTTGATATGAGCAATGACAGTTGAATTCTCCAGTAGATGACTTCACTGCTGGACTGCACATATGACAGCTTTCATTTCCAAGAGATTGATATGAAGTTTGGCATCTGCTGTTGACCATCTGCTGGACATCTCTAGATCGTCTAGATGGGCTCCCCAACCTGTCTCGGACGCATCAGTGTAGAGATGGTATCGAGGAACTGGTGGTACAAACGGTACTCCCCGCATGACATTGTAACGGGACTGCCACCAAACCAGCTGTGGGTGTAGTGACGTCAATACCGGAACTAGTGGTTTGAGGAGTGAAGTTTGAAGATACTGCTGCAAGTGGTATTGCAGAGGACGAACCTGGAGACGGCCATAGTGAGTGAGGTCTTGTGCGGATGTGAGTAGACCTACCAGTCTCTGCCATGATTTGAGGGGCTGTGAGCCATCGACTGAATGTTGGTCCATCGGTCTTCCGGGGGTCGTGCCAACTGTTGAAGTGTGTCGAAGACTGCCCAGATGAATTGACGGCATTGTGCCGGTTCCAACTCTGACTTCTGAGGGTGCGGAATGAAGCCGACATGTTGAAGGATGAGTAGAACGAATCGGATCTGAGCGTTGAGTAGAGACTTGTCCTGAGCCCAGATGAAAATGTCGTCTATGTAAACTTCTATGTGAATACCCCGCAGATGCAGGAACACTATGGCTGGTGCTGTGATGTGGGTGAAAAGCCTTGGTGCGATGTTGACTCCAAACGGAGGCACCTGCCATTCGAAGCGTCGACCGGCGACTGTGAAGCGTAGGTATCAACAGTGTCGAGGATGAATGGGTATGTGCAGATAAGCGTCTTGTAGATCGATGGAGGCCAGCCAATCTCTGTGATGTAGAGGGGCCCGGATCGATGTAATCGACGTCATCTTGAAATGCGGAGGTGTTGACAAGTACAGCTTGTTGAGACATCTCAGGTCGATAATCATACGCATCTGGTCGGAATTCTTTTTCGGAACCAGGAAAACACGGCTGTAGAACCCGACTGTGTTCTCGGCCTGAGGTAACTCTCTGACTGCACCTTTTGTGATGAGTGTGGTGATGGATGAGAGAAGTGTCTGAACGTGTCCTGAAGGAACTGGTAGCAGTGATGGACGAGGACGGGATATGAGCATGGGATGGTCCTGGAAGGTGAAGCGAAATCCCTCTCTTAATGTCCTTAGAATCCATACATCGTCTGTAATGAGCTGCCAATTTTCTTAGAAATGCTGCAGACGGCCCCCAACGGTAGGATGAGTGAAATGACGGAAGGCGGGCAGACGAAAGAAATGAGTACTGTCACTTGTTGGAGGCACCTCTGCCTCTACCTCTGCAGGCTCTGCATCGACGTCCACGGGTACTTGCAGGCTTGGCAAAGGGACGAAAATTATCCGAAGTAGTCTCCCGTGAATTAGTCTTCTGAGCTGAACCTCGATTCCTCTGGTTAGATGCGGTCGAGGTAGGAGCTGTCCGACGGGAAGCAGCGGCCAGAAGTCTAGATGTTCTCTCCTCCCGAATACCAGGCATGATGGATTGAATTGCGTTGTTAAACAAAAACTTGCAATTCAACGGCTGGTGGATCAAGATGTTTTGAGCAGACACTGGAACTTCGGCTTTAGTATTACGTAAGATTGCCTTGCGCTGAGATTGAAGAAGGGCAGCATACGAGAAAGCGGAAGCCTCGATGACATGGCAATCAGACTTGTTCAGTGCATAAAAACATCCCCATAAGTAGGCTTGATGATCGGGAGATAGGAGAACCTCACCCTTTAAGCGGACGGATGGATGGATCAAATACTAAACGAGATGCAGTGGACAAGAACCAGTCAGTATACGACGTAATATGTTGAATGGCGATGAACATCTCTTGCAAACGTTCCACTTCCTTGGCTGTAAGGGGGGTGGTAGTTTTGGTAGTTTTTACGATTTGATCTAAGTCCAAATCCAACATGGGGGGTTTGACTGGAAGTACGCTGTTGTGCATTCTATAGAAGGAAAACTTGGGTTTCTTCAACTTGTCCTGTTCCTGAAGTTTGTTGTCGAAGTTAGCCATTGTGGGGGCCCATTCAGGAGATGGCGCACATGAAGATGGTGCTTTTGGTACTACTGGTATGGCCGGAACGACGATAGACGCCATATATACCGGTTCACGTCTAGTCCTAGACGTTGAAGAGGAAGTAGAAGGTTCCGGCATCTCAGGGACAAGAGCCATCAGGGCCGCCATCTTGTCCATAAAGGGTAAATCTCCCGCATTCGGTATAGATTTCTGCACGTGAGATGAAGATGATGACGAAGATCGACGATCAGGAGATATATCGTGAATATCTCGTAGAGTAGAATTGTTGGTAGCCAATAATCGATCAAGTGGATGGCATGGTCGAGCAACGTTGTTCGCAGTTGAAGACCTATGCGTAGACACATGATGACATGATGACGTCGATCGGCATCGTGAAGAGATGGAATGATGATGTGATGATGAAGACGAACGTCGAGAACCGCGATGTCGGCGTGAAGAGATGGATCGACGGCGTAATGGAGACGGAGCGCGTCGTGCAACTCTATGTCAACGTGTCGGTGATCGGGTCTGACGATGTGGAGAACAAGATCGGTGGGTCAAAACCGGATCACGATGTACTCGTGTGTGATGACGGCATGGTTGGGTAGGAATGGTGCGCTGTGGTTCACGACACCGGTGAAAACTCAAACGAGGTGGTGAACGGGAACGTTGATTCCTATAATCACGTAAAGGTGACTGTGATCTGTGATAATCTCGACGACGTCGACGTGACGGGGACCGAGATCGGCATAGTGAAGATCGAGATCGGCGTCGGGAAGAACGATATCGGTGACGTGAATTACGAGAACGTCTAGATGTGGTACGGCCTGAACGTCGTGGGGAAACAGTACGCGTCCCGGTAGCTCTTCGTTCAGTCGCTATATTGGAAGGGGTCGCTGTGTCAACAATAATTGAAGACATATTAGGCAAGGAAGAAAGGTTTTGTTGTTCTTGGATAACAAAAGGTAGGTCAGGCTCAGTGGTCAATGCCTTTCTCTTTCCCTTTGTTTCTGTCTCCCTTTGTAGTCCGCAAGGCAGTGGGGACTGATTGAGCAATTGTTACTCCCGATAACATCTGGCCAGGTAGGTTTTCGACATGTATGGTGCCGCTGGGAGGAATTACAGGTGAAACAGGTGATGGGATATCTGGCATGTCCTCGTTGATGTTTCTATCAACTTTGAGATTAATTTCGGCTTGTTGCCTGTTGATGGGTGCCAATTCCACGTCTACCGCAGCCTGCAATAAATAATTCCGTCTGGCCTGAGCATAATTGTATTAGGCTTGGTCGGACCAAGAAATACACTCAAGACACAATTTTTTTCCTATAACATAAATGCGTTTTACAGGAAAAACAAAGTGCATGTGAGTCCAAATGTGACCAAGTTTGTCTGCAAGATGTGCAGCGCTTAATATTCCCGGTAGTTTTAGGCATTGTTTTACAATGTTGAAACTAATCTAGACTGAATTTTCCCTATCAAGATAGACAAAAAACAAGTCTAATTCTAGCATAGCTCTCTCTAAACACGTCCACACGCTGTGGCTGTAGAAAGAAAAAAGATTTGGGGAAGTGCGTTGGGCGCAGGCGCAGTGTAACCTATTGGCTGAGGCTCCAGAGGGTGAGAACTTTTTAGTCTACAGCAGGATCTCAATAGAGGATTAGGGGCAATACAATAGCACGTGTAGATTTGAGAAATAAATTTAGGTTTTATTGTAAGGGAATGCGCTGTCCCTGGCTTCTTTGGCTTGAAAACGTCAAAATTCAATGGATTGGAGAAGTCGTTTTTCGACCACATTTGACTGTGTTTATCTCAGGTTTCGCTGGACCATTTTCAAATTTCGTCTCCTTTTCCCCTTTCTATGTATGACATGACCTGGATGGATATGGATGGCATATGAAAAATGGAGGATACGATTGAGTTAAAATGATGTAAGTCCATTCTTTCAGCCACTGTCTATGCTTGTATCCAAGCCAGTGCAAAATTACACATAGAGATTGACTCATCAGCAGGTGGAGGCGGAGGAAACCCGTTTGGATGAGAACGAAAATTGCTTGACAAACTTTGTGGATCAAGGTTCGTAAAAATATGGGAATAAGCTTTGCTGATTGTCATTGGCAGTTTTTATTGTCATGTAGCTTCAAAAATAGTTAGGATAAGATTTTCGATGAAATTTTTCATTTCTGCAGATTGCTGCTAACACGCCCGCCACACGGTTGTATCATTGGTAAGTCAGATGTGTTTAATTACTGGAGTCAAATGCCGTTATCGTTATGACCTACCTATAGCCTTGAGGATATCGCTGGGCACGTTATTTCCGGCTAGCTCAAGCCTTGTTAGCGTCTTATTGGACTGGAGCATCTCCAGGATGGCACGCCCACCCAACAACCCAACATTGTTCCAGCGTAAATCTGGAAAAAACGGGAGAAAAACAGACCCGTCTTTATCTCGAAGAAAAAGATGGACAGTAATTTAGACTTGGCAATGATCCTAGTTTGAGTAATAAAGCTGTGTTATTCTCCCATATCCCTCGAGTTATCCCAGACTTAACTAGAAAACTAGCCCTTTGTTAACCCCAGAGCATTCCAGGTTAAATCACTCTGGATAAGTTCAGGCTGGGTTAAGAAGATGCGAAGCAGACAGAGGCCGGAAATCTTGTTAACATAATTGGTTCATTTAATCACTGAGAAAACATCAAGTCCTATACATTCAGCTTCGTAGGTCCGTATGCTCGTCATATGGGGGCTTAGTAATGTCTGAAGTAAACATTCAGATTAAACACGCTTTAAACAGGCTCAACATCCAAGACGAGTCAGGAAAATATTTGATAAGCAAACCCTACTTCATTTGAAGAGATATAGTGGATACAGAGATATATTCCGAAAAAATATCCCAATCATGTCAATTTACATCACAGCCAAACTTTGAATAATGCATAAAATGGTACAAGTACAACATCTTATGAGATATGAAGGAAACTGATTTAATTCCATAGGCTTACAAACTATTCTTGTGAATACAAGCCCAATGGTCCCAAACCCTGATGATGTATTATATCTCTCTCAATCATGTGATGACTTGTGTATTCATCCATCTGCATGACACGTGATCACTTATCCAGAAATCAAACATCGCTTATGTAACACAAAACCAAGTAAATTGTCATTGTCAATGCAAAGTACATGTGCCGCAAGGCATGAAGTCCTATATGTAACCCGATACACCAAATTAAAGCTTGCTCTTCCAACTGTACCTGTCCAGCGACCTCGCCCTGGCAATCAAGTTGATGTCGTGTCACATGAGGGAGGTGACAGGCTAATTGAATTGTATAAGGATCCCCACCAGCCATTTAATTGTCATGAATGTTGAGGGCCTGCACTGCATCAAGGGATAGAAGTGAGATTATATTGTCATGGATGTAGGGGGCTACATCATCAGGTTTCAGGACAATAGGTATGGGTCAAACACAAGAGATGTTACTATCTGATTGGTCAGCTGTTTACTGGATAAGGATCGTATTCTGGTTGGTCAGTATTCTTAGGATCACCCGTTTCAATATGTGATTGGTCAACTACGATGATGAACCTAAAATTGGTCAATTATCTCGACAGCTGATAATGAATATTTGATTGGTCAAATACCCAGACAGTGAATTAATAATTAGTCAAGTACATAGACATCTGACAAGCTAATGTATGATTGGTCAAAAACTAGATATCTGACAAGTTAATATTTGATGGGGAAATTACCCAGACATCTGACAGGCAAATAAATGATTGGTCAACTACTAGCTCTCTGACAAGCGAATATTTGATTGGTCAATTACCTAGACATCTTAGAAGAAAATTTATGATTGGTCAATTACCCACACATCCGACAAGTTTATGTATGACTGGTCAAATATTAGATATCTGACACGGTAATACTTGACTGGTCAACGGCCTAGACATCTGATCATCAAATATATGATTGGTCAATTACTCAGACATCAGACAAGATAATGTATGATTGGTCAACTACCATGACTACCTAGACATCTGACAAGAAAATATTTGATTGATTAGTTACCAAGGGATCTGATAGATGTGTTTCGCTTGAGGCAGAGAGCAAGTTCCGACGCTCCGTCATGACTAATCTGGTTGTTCCTCAAGTCCAAGGCCTTCAGAGACGAATTTGACCCCACCCCCTCACAAAACACTGCAAATGAGCTGTCAATCATCCCAAGGGCATTCCACTCCAGGCACAAGCTGTAATTATAATTTAAAAAAAAAAACAAGCATGTGATGATTATATTTTCAAACTGACCTGGATTTACTGAAATGAAGTGAGATTAAACAATTGCATTTTTAAAGTTTTGGTTCAAAGATAATCATGCCTGTATTCTGGGAGGTAGGCCCTTGAGCTGAGCAGTACCAATGGCAATGTCCTAAACATTCAATGACACAAAGATCGGAATGCTGAGCTTAAAATAGCTTCAACTGAAACCACTAAATTGGACAGCCAACCTTGACCTAATTTTTGGTATACAACACTTCATTTCCCCCTATTGAATCCACTCACAAACAATTAGTAATTTTTAATGATTTCCTGATTTTAGGTCACACTGACCTTTGACCTTGATTCTGGGGTCACAGTGACCTTGTCTATTGACCTGGAACTAAATTTTGGTACATGACAAAACAGCTCCCTGTAATTTCTCAAAAATCATGATTTTAACAATTTCACGATTTTGGGGTCAGTGACCTTGGCCTTTGACCTTGACCTACATTTTGGTAGGTGACACATCGTGTCCCACTAATGTATCTACTGACACAAAAAAATGTTATTTTTAATAATTTCCTGATTTCGGGGTCACAGTGACCTTTGACCTTGACCTATTTTTCTGTATGCGACACTTCATTTCCCCCTACTGAATCCACTCACAAAAAATTAGAAATTTCTAATGATTTCCTGATTTTTCGGTCACACTGACCTTTGACCTCGACCTACATTTGGTATGCAACACATTGTCCTTCCCCCTAGGGCATCCACTCACCAAAAACTAGAACTGTAGATAGAAAACTGTCAATGATAAACAATTTCCTGATTTTAGGCAACAGTGACCTTTGACCTCTGACCTCGACCTCAATTTTGGTATGCGACACATCGTCTCTACCTAGTGTATCCACTCACCAAAAATTAGAACTGTAGATAGAAAACTGTCCCAGATATAGACCGGACACGAGGGACAGACAGACGGACGGACGGATGGACGGACAGACGGACGGAAACCGCCATCACATAATACGTCCGCCTTTTGGCGGGCGTATAAAAAGGGCAGATAAGTGATACAGATTTCATTTGAGAAATCTGTCAGGCTTGAGATACCAACTGTGGAGCACTTTTCTAAAGCTACTAGGCAACAAAATACCTCAAATAAAACTAAACGAAGTAGATATGCTGATAGTTAAATCATTAAGAAACCCATACAGAATATAAAAAGAAAAATATGAAAACAAGGAGTGATTGGATTTTGATAGGGTTACTGATTTATTATCGGATTTACAATAATGCGAGTCAGACCGCATTTTGCTCAATCATAGATAATCAATACTTTCGCTTGGTCAATACTTCATATAAGTCCTACTGTATGTTGTCCTCAGACAAGGCTATAGACCAATCAAGAAAGGGTATGCTCTGCCCCCGTAATCACTGCCGCTCTGAAGGTATGATAATCTGCTTCCAGTAAGTAATTGCCCCGCTTTCACTTTTCACAAAGGTTCCCGCAATTATTTTAAATAGGATACTTGTATGGAGAACATTTTTATATAGGGGAACATCTGTAAATACTTTATACATATGAAAATATAGCTTCTGTATAGTCCATATGGGTAACATTCATTAATTACTTAAAATAATTGCGACAGCCTTTGGTACTTGCTGGAAGATAACACACTTTCCAAATTAAGCTTTTTCAGGCATTATTTTGTGACCCTCACATGAACTATGGTTCATACACTCTGGTCACATAATACTGTTTTCACAAGGAACATTATACTAAGGACCCAGGTCTATCATGTGTGCACTAGACTGAGGGGGTTGGTGGTATTATATGGGAATATCAATTATTTGCTTTTCTTCTAATTTGAAGGCCCCCCACTGGGTGGGCATGAACTCACCATATTCTTTGTTATTTGCTTTTTCTGTACACCTCTAAAAATCCATAACCTATTAGGTTTCTCCGAACTATAGGCATTTGGTGATTAAAATGCATTTGAATTATTATGTATGTTCTGCGATGCAATGTTCTGATGCACTCACCGTGAGCCTCAATTTTAGTGGAAAGTGTAGGCGACTGTTTATATCAGGCATGTCAGGTAACCAAATCTGACGACCATTGAAAATTCATATTCTTACAAGCGAAAATTCAAAACACTAGAGATATATATGGCATAACATGCAGGCAAGCCAAAAAACTACTGTCAATTTTAGTCACATGTCACAAAAGCTAATGATTGGCTGCCATGGGATTTGGGAGATGCACATGCCACATTTATATATATGGCTCGAGCTGTATAATGATAACACAGGTACTTTTCAACTCACCTTGATAATGTGTGGTTATGTCGTAACATTTTACCCAAGGCCTCAGTACCAGTTCCACGTATGTTGTTTCCCTGTGCAAGAAAAAAAGGTGGAAAATTCAACGAGCTTTCACATCAGTAATCAACAGGTCTGTCAAATGTACCTGTAACTCGATTATAATCAACTGCGCTAAATATCATTGAAAGCAAAATCAGAACAAAATGACCAAAGGAAAATCATATCATTGATTTTATTTCATTAAATTTGAGTAAGTATGATCCACAGTGTTAATGAATCGGATAAATTATCTCCATCATTAGAGGTAATAGCTATGAAAGGTGTACCAGATTGAAACTTCATGATGACGATGCCGACATGCATAGTATCATAACATACATAATTCTAACATACTCTAGAAAGTTTGAGTAGGAGTCTTTTACTTCATTTTTTTTGTGAAAAGTAAATTGAGCAACATGAACCAGGTGAATGGCATGAGGTCTGGGTTCGCCTAGGGTGGATATGCTATCGGAGCCATAAATTCCCAGCACTTGAGAGCCCCAAGATCAAGGTTGCCTTTCATCTTTTAAAACAAAACACAGCAAGGAAGCAATCAGAGATTGCTCAATTGTATGCCCCCCCCCCCCCGCCCGGCCGTCCCCTTCCGCTTTAATCTGACACTGCTCCGCCATTGTTCTGTTCTGTATTGGTCTGTGGAGGCCTAATTTGGCTAATTATAAAAATTCTGTTTCAGTCACTTTTTTCGGCATGCCTCGCATAATACATGTACATATTCCACCCGGGACTTTCGCCAAATTCAAAAATGTGACCTGGTTATGAGACCTACATTCCTTGGGAGTATATTGTGGTGAAATTATGAAGCGATCATGAACTTTGAAGTTTGCATCCAATTCACTCTTTTTGGGGCAATTTCATACTTCAGGACCTATGTGGTCTGCTTTGGAATGTAGAATAACAATTTTATAGCCATTTTCCCGGTCCAAATCGGTTATGGACTGAGATCCAGCCTGGACAAATAAATATATCCCATTCACTTAGGTTTGATGAACAAAGGCCATAACTCTTGAAAATATAACCGAAAGCAGAGAAACTTCACGCTGCACAACTATGGGGCATTGACCACATATCATGCAAATTCCATACTTGTCCATACAATATTAACCGAGATCCAGCCCTGACAAGTCCCAATTCACAAAGACTTGATGAACAAAGGGTCATAACTCTTCAAAATATATGCGAAACACGGAGAAACTTCACGCTGCACAACTACAGGGTACTGACCACATACCCTGCATAATTGTCCATACAATATTAACCAAGATCCAGCCCGGACAAGTCCCAATTCACGGAGATTTCAGGAACAAAGGGCCATAACTCTTGAAAATATAAGCGAAACGGGGAGAAACTTTACGCTGCACAACTGTAGGGCACTGACCACATATCATGCAAATTTCATACTTGTCCATACAATATTAACCAAGATCCAGCCCGGACAAGTCCCATTCACAGAGATTTCAGAAAAAGGGCCATAACTCTTGAAAATTATACCAGAACTCGGAAAAAAACTCTACGCTGCACAACTATGAGGCACTGGCCACATTCCATGCAAGTTTCAATCCTGTCCATCAATTATTAACCGAGATATCGCGCGGAAAAGAAATTTGGATGGACAGACGGACGGACGGACAAAGCGATCACTATATGCCCCGAGGGGGGCATAATAAAACACCATTTATGCAAATTTCAGAGAAAACTTATATATATATATATTTTATATTTCTTGGTTTTGTGAAAAATACGTTAAGCTTTTAGCGATCGTAAGATTTTTTGTGATTGTGAGATTTTCTGTGATTGAAACATTTTTTGCAAGATTTTTTATTTGATTTTTAAAGAAACTCCAGTGCATTAAGGAATGTCTTGCCATTTCGAAACAACTTGATTGGTCAACTATAATTTCAAAAAGAAATATTTTCATTGCCTCCTGGACATGCTGGAGAAAATTGGAAGAGCATCCAACCAATAACAGATGTCCTTTGCAGTCTCCGCTCCATTAGGGAGGGGTACATGTATATGGAGTGAGAAGCGACGCATCAGAGAGGTTAATTCTGACCTTAAGATCAAGCTTTCTACACCATACATTAGAAGTCAGGCCATGGGCTATCCCCTTCACAGCTGAAAACAAACCAGAAAATGGAGATATATTAAACACCATTGTGCTTGGACAGTTCATTTGATTTATGAGAAGTTTATATTATAAACTAGAGCTAATAACTGATCCCCAGTCTAGAAATAGAATGCTCCCGTAAGTATATTTATCAGAAAGTAACACCAAACTTAAATATTCGTCTTCACATCAATTGGCCATGTCAATTGTAATCATGTTAGATTGCACTACATGAAACAAGGTCGTTTTAGCTTAAGAACTAAAATTGATTTATTCACCGTTAAACACTCCAAAATCATCAGGTAACTGAGCTTATATAATTAATACATGTTGTTAGTGATTTTCCGATGAAAGTGTGCAAAGAATATGCTGTCCAGTATTATTATGCAAATTAGATAGACAACAATATGTTTTTTTAATACCATCCAATGCAGATATGTTCATGGTCGCCTATGACAGACATCTCTACGTTCAATATCTTCTTGACTTCATTGAACTAAAACAAACTTTTTTACCTCCATTTTAGAGAGGTAGTTCTCTCTAACCTGGCAATGTCAACTACGAAAAAATGTTGAAACTGGGTAAGGTAATCCTTCTAATAATACAATCCCCCTATCAAAATTCAATCACCCCCCAGATTCAGAGACGCAATTCAATCGGCTGTTCTAACCAATTTGATCACCCTCTAAAATTTAATCTGATTATATGCATGATTTTGAACCATTTTTACAAGTTCCTGTTCTAATAAATTTAATTACCTCCCCCTGGTTTTTTTAGTAGAAAATTTCACTTCCTGTGACTGAATTATTGGAGGGATTACCATAAAAGTGTTAATCGTTTTATATCTAAATCATTATTTCATGAATAATTGTCAGATCAATATTGGCAAGAGTATCATACCTTCTTCATTCAGCATACAGTCCGAGAGACGAAGCTCAACAATGGTTCTGTCTGTGGCCAGGACTTTCCCTAGAGCTGCGCACGTCTTGGGGGACAGGTTATTTGTGGACAGGTTGAGAGCAGCTTTGGATGGTGTGTGCTCAGCCCTGAAATAAACAAGATGAAGCACCACATTTTCATTCAGATAATTCGTTCCATGGCAGCTACCACTTTAAACTCATCGGTAATATTTTTCACCTGAAATTGTGCAACAGGCTGACAAATAATTGTAATATTCAGGGTCCGAATCAGTAGTCCGACGTCAAGAAATGTCTGATCAGAATTCGGCCTTGTCTAATCAAAAGTGCTTAATATCCTGCCTAAAAAATGCTCCAAAATTAATAATTCAACTTTGTTACAAATTTGTACGAAGTCATAAGGGCTACGGGAAATGTCCGCATGGGGGAAATGTCTACAGGGGGAAATATCTGTGCACCATTTAGAATCATTACATGTATATGATCAAACAACAACTGTAGACACATTCTATGAAATGGCTGATCTAAACCTGATATTAAGGATGTTTAATTTTCCTCCATTCTGAAATGGAGTGGGGGGGGGGGGGCTTAAATTATGACACACTCAACTTGGTTATTTCACTCATATGCTGACAGCCAGTTTGAATGGTGGAGGAAGCCGGAGTACCCGGAGAGAACCACCACCCGTCGGCAATCAACTGGCAAAATTTCACACATGCACCAGTGGGGCTCGAACCCATGCCGGTTCAACGGTACGAGGTTAGCGGTCCCCAGCGAAGCACCTTAGACATGGAACTAACAGGGAACTACCAGTACAAATTCTGCACATGTGTATAGCAATAGGCAAATGTGATTTCCTCAACATTTATCATGGCCACTAAAGAATCCACGTTTACTTAAAAATAAAGTCCCTCCGGTCACACAGACATGCAGCCACACATACAGTGGTCCACCATTCTGTTACAGTGTTGTCAAGCTGTGGATTGATAGACTCAGTTCTTTACATCACCCTGCACACTGAAGTACCCACGGAAGGTAGTCCACGACTAACGGCACTGGCATGACTGGGATCACATGGCGATGACACTGGGATTCGTGTATCGGTGATAATCCCCCTTGCCCTAGCACTCTTCAGCTCACAAGTACACTGGTTAAACTTTTTAAATCCATGTTAACTTAAGAGTTAATAAATCCAGTTTGCTAACACTTGTCGCTTTCCTTCCAAAATATATGTATTTTCACTCCTACAAGGGGAATTCTGCCACGAGGGGACTGGAAATGGTTTAATTCTGTTTAGCTTGATAAAGACATCTCACATGTTTTTCGACACTTGTTACACTGAGATACCTGGTCCTACATGCATTTCTCTCGTTTGTAACCAGTGAAGTTAGAACATTGCGGACAACATATTGGACAACATATTTTCACCCCCAGTCCAAATTAATCAACATGTTGTATGTTTGTGCATTTCTTGAAAACCAACAGTTATCGCAGATATCAACATGGGGTGTCATCAAACTGACTTCATATAATCTGTGATGCCTAAATAAACCAATTAATTTATTATACGGTTTTCTAACCTTTTATCAGGAATTTCTTTTTTTAATATCGACCTTTGGAGAAAAGTAGCTTTGAATTTAGTTTCGCTTAAAAAAAAAAGTGAGTTCTGATTTTTGTAGACATTGTGCATGATAAGAGTGCATAAAAACAGAACACTGAAAATTCACTTTTACACAATTTTAAAAATGAATTTATGGATGATTTTGGGTAAAAAAAGACATGCTTATATTTACATATTGTTAAAAATCTTAGTCTCAAAACACCCAGGGGAATTTCCTCTGGTCTCTCCAGACCCTCAATTCAAATAAATATTCTCTCCTCTCAGTCCATCAATGAGTTGCAGATATCCTCCCACACCATGCATGCCTCGCCCTGGGCGGCGGCCATGGAGAATATTTTCAAAACACCCTGTTGGCCACCATCATTCTTTCACTACATCAGGCCTGGACAACTTGCGTAACCTTTTAGTTCAGGTCACGTGAAGGTTGCGCAAAATGATTTTACGCAACCCTTTTTAACATTGTCATATGAGCATGAATCTCTAAAAAAGGTTACACAAATGTCAATTTGTCCAGGCTTGAAAAAAGAAGACCATACATGTAAAAGAAACGGGAGCTGGTGGATCCAGCCATTGCTTTGCTTCGAAAAAACGTATGCATAAGTTTCAGTATCCTAACCTCTACCCCCTTCTCACCCACTCCCCACTTTTTTCTCCCTACGTAGAGCCCAGCTGTTCCCATGCCCCTCACTTTATACCACTCCTTCACTTGAGACATACCGGCAGGACTTTTCTTAATAAATGTTACAGATAAACTTGTTTGCCTGAGATATTACAGCATGTACAGAGCAAATCCCCCTGAACCAGCATCTTCCCGGTCTTGTCCCAGTCTGTACACAAACTGTTACCATGGCCAAATCTTCGCCTGTATGAATATCCTATTCTAGGGGAGAGACAGTTTGACCAGTAAGCCACCATGCAGTTTACTATATAGATCTTTGCGATCCCGCAGGAGCTCAACTCAATACAGCAATGTGCCATGTGGGCCAGGCATTCCTCACTCCAAAATTCCAGGACATACTCAAGCCTGGATCCACTGGTTCTTACTTGCATGTTGTGTAAGCTTGGATGTTATGCTGTCAGAGAGAACATTCCAATATCAGGGCAGACAGGCTTTTAACTAAATTATAAACTATACAATTCTGTCTTTATTGTTGGAATTGGTATGAAGTATGTGTGATCTCATTGAAAAATAGCTCTACAGAGATAACTCAAAAGCCATCTATGGCTCACAGACTGAGTCTGGTATACTATGTATGACCCACTGAGTAAGCCAAATCTGATTTGTAGGTCACTATACTTTGACTCACAGACTGAGTCTGGTATACTATGTATGACCCACTGAGTAAGCCAAATCTGATTTGTAGGTCACTATACTTTGACTCACAGACTGAGTAAGCTAAATCTGGTTTGAAGGTCACTATACTAAGGCCCACATACTGAGTAAGCCAAATCTAATTTGTAGGTCATTATACTATGGCCCACAGACTGAGTAAGCTAAATCTGGTTTGAACGTCACTATACTATGGCTCACAGACGAAGTAAGCAAACTCTGGTTTGTGGGTCAGTATATTATGACCCACAGACTGATTAAGCTAAATATGGTTTGTAGGTTACCATACCATAAGCTAAATCTGGTTTGTAGGTCACTATACTATGGCTCACAGACTGAGTAAGCTAAATCGGGCTTGTATTTCACTATATTATGGCTCACAGACTCAGTAAGCTAAATCGGATTTGTAGGTCACTATACTATGGCTCACAGACTGAGTAAGCTAAATCGGGCTTGTATTTCACTATATTATGGCTCACAGACTCAGTAAGCTAAATCGGATTTGTAGGTCACTATACTATGGCCCACAGACTGAGTAAGCTAAATCTGATTTGAAGGTCACTATACTATGGCCCACAGACTGAGTAAAGCTAAATCAGGTTTGTAGGTCACTATATTATGGCTCACAGACTGAGTAAGCCAAATCTTATTTGTAGGTTACTATACCATGAGTCACAGACTGAGTAAGCAAAATCTGGTCTGTAGGTCACTGTACTATGGCCCACAGACTGAGTAAGCTAAATCTGGTTTGTAGGTCACTGTACTATGGCCCACAGACTGAGTAAGCTAAATCTGGTTTGTAGGTCACTGTACTATGGCCCACAGACTGAGTAAGCTAAATCTGGTTTGTAGGTCACTGTACTGAGTAAGTACAGACTGAGTAAGCTAAATCTGGTTTGTAGGTCACTATACTACGACCCACAGACTGAGTAAGCTAAATCTGTTTATGATTAAAATACCACGGCCCACAGAATGTGTTAGCTAAATCTGGTTTGTATGTTACTATACTACGAGTCTACGGCCCACAGACAGAGTAAGCTAAATCTGGTTTGTAGGTTACAATACTATGGCTCACAGATTGAGTAAGCTATTTGGTGAGTATTGTAAACTATGACCCTTAGATTGAGTAAGATGAATTTAGTTTGCATTTGACTATAGTATGCATCACAGAGTTGACTCTTGAGTTCAGGGTGGTAGCCAGGATATAAACAAAAACTGTCCAGTGGGCAAGTGGATTAGATGGGTCTATGGCTCAGACTGAGTAAGCTTAGTGCCCAAGTTGGCTTTGTAGGTCACTATATATTAAAGAGGTAGTAGCGTGATTTTAATTGTTCGGGTAAATTGAACAGCACAATCACTTGCAGCATTTGCCAAAAGATTTTCAAGTCGTGAAGTCTTGTATTTCTTATAGGGACTAATATTGTCAGATTCTTTAATTCGGTCCAGTGAACAGCATTAAAGAGGTAAAAGCGTCATTTAAAAAATATTCAGCAAATAACATATTTCGATAAAAGTTATTCAGTAGTTGAAAGCAACTATGGTGAACGTGTTTCTGTGACCTCATTTTTTAATATCACGGGCATTGAAGTCACACTTCTGACATTCTCTGAAAAACGTAACAGCACTTGCACTTGGCTCCAGTGCACTGGCATTCCGAGCGTGATGCTTTGCAACGTCATACTCGATCTTAGAACTTTTATCGCACTGTGACGGCTTCTAATGTGATGTCATGGATACCTGATCACGTTATCCGACATCATCTCAGTCATTTCCCATTTTCATGTTGTTCACTAGACCGAATTGAAGAATCTGACAATATTGATCCCTATATGAAATACGAGATTTCAATACTTGAAAATCTTTTGGCAAATGTTGCAAGTGATCATGCTGTTCAGTTTACCCGAACAACTAAAATCACGCTACTACCTCTTTAAAATTGGAAATGACTGAGATGACGTCGGATAACGTGACCAGGTGTCCGTGACGTCACGTTAGAAGCAGTCATAGTGTAATAAAAGTTCTAAGATCGAGTACATGTATGATGTTGCAAAGCATCACACCCGGAATGCCAATGCACGTTTTTGACGTCATCTCAGGCACTGGAGCCAAGTGCAGGTGCTGTCACGTTTTTCAGAGAATGTCAGAAGTGTGATTTCAATGCCCGTGCTATTAAAAAATGAAGTCACAGAAAAACATTCATCATAGCTGATCTCAATTACTAAATAACTTTTATCGAAATATGTTATTTGCTGAATATTTTTTTAAATGGCGCTACTACCTCTTTAAGTAAGATAAATCTGGTTTCTAGGTCAGTGCAGCTCAGACTGAGGGAGTAAATTGGTTTACAGGTCACCAAACCTTACAGAATGAAGTTAACTCTTGAGCTCATATTGGTGTACTTATTGACAGTCTGCAGATGCCCTATATCTCAGTTGCAGGTTAACATGCTAGAAGCTATCACAGGCTGAATAAGCCAAATCTTGTACATGCAGTTTCAGGCTTGTCCTCCTGTGACATACTGGCATATATAGTAGAACAGAATGAGCATACTATAGGAAATATTGTAGTTGTGGTAAGGGATCATTAATTAGTCATGTACAGACCTAGTAACTTATGGTTTGTTTATCACCCAAACAAGCAAGCATCTACATTGAGTAGCCATAAACTTGTGTGGCAGACATGGCAGAATGAATAAATAATGGTATATTGGCATTACGAACCCCTTGAGAGCTGTCATCACACATTCCTGTGCTTCAATATGATTGTCTCTGCAGAGACGGACAAATGTGTGCCGAAATTCCTCCATCTTACACGGGTTTTCCTGAAGAATAAAAAAAAGATGAAAATGAACAGATACATTTGTATAACATTTTAAAACATAACTTTTGTTTTACATGTTTTAATGTTATCACCACTTTATGACGAAACATGGCGTTAATATCAGGGATTGTCGAGGATGTCGCTAAAAGGGTCGTTGGGTGTATAATGGCCCTCTCTCAGGGCTCAACTGTATGTTATTTTCCTATGTTGGACAACACAGTGCTAGGGCTCTCTAACTTAAGAAGTAAGAAATTACAATACAATAGGAAACAACCCAGGGTGTGAAATAGCCCTTTGCCTGGTTGCCCGGGGCAACCTAAATTTCCCTTGGGCAACCAAATTCTGTCCAAATTGCAATGTATTCGGATGTGTTGGTTGCCCATGGTTGCTGATAGGCAACTAGAATTTGTTTGTCTATTTCATACCCTGCAACCCCTTCTCAAGAAAACCTGGCGACGCCCATGATTGTCTGATTGTAGGAAGATCATGTTAAGTCGGAAAGTCTGCCACTTTGGTCTGGTGAGAGGCTCAGATAAAACATTAATTTGCATTTTCAATTTCAGCCTTCTAAAAGCTCTATTTCTTTCTTTATTACCAAATAATAATCCTTTAAAGAAAGGTGTAAAATTAATGCAGTCCACACAGAACTTTATACCGCTCTATGCCGTGCAGATGACGATTGATAAATGTATCCGAATCCGAAAAAAAAATCACACAGAAAATTCAAATTAAAGATCTGTACCAGGCCCGGACTGGCTATGTATTTTCAAAATCAATATAGGTAATTTCTTGTCTATGTGTTTTGTGGGAGTTTGATATCGCGATCACTTCCGCTATCAGGCAAGGAACAGCGTGTTACCAGTACATGTACTCCGCCATAGGAAATGATTTTACAGGCTGACAAGTTTGAAGATCTACAAAACCCTGAACGGCATTCAATACCACAAAACAACAGCTTTCATCAGGCATAAACAATGGTTAAGGCAGCTGCAAACTGGAATAGGGAATTTGGATTAATGAATCTATATGGGGCCATTGTTGGTCCTCGTCACAATAACACTGTTTATCGGAACAGGCATGCTAAAATCATATATTGACGTAAATAAAGTAAGCTCAATTTTATCATTCGTAACTTCAATGAATTCCCACGTCCAGTAAATTAACAGAGATGAGATAATCATCACAGGATGGCTTTAGCTGATGGTGGAGGCTCAATCCAGACACCGTGACATGAACTAAATGACGACATTATATATACATGTAGCTAGAAGAATTTATTTTATCCCTAGACCATAGGAATTTTGTATATGCCGGTACTGACCGACAGAACCAAATATCTTCGACAGCAGTTGGATATTTCTCATCTGTAATTCCAGGTAGACCTATAATCTTCAGATGGTTTACAGGGATTATTGTTTTCACTCTAGATAGGTACAACATTAGACGTCGTGCCTAAATTTGGATGCGCCCAAATTAGACGGCGCAAAAACAAAAAAAACAAAAATCTAATATTTTTCTTACATTGAGAATCAATGTTCAGTTATGTTCATGGGGATTCCTCATCAATTTAAGCCTCATATTCGAGTGAAAGCCTTGAATATTTTCACTGATTTGGGTGTATTTCCCTGCCTAAAAATCGTTGCTGCGCTGAGTAGAGGGTGTGCCCAAATTAGGGTAATCTCAAGCCCTGATTTAATAATTCCCGACATACCTAAACTGGGCACATTTCTTGAAAAGTGTTTGTGATATAGCAACACTTGATGAATCTTCGCTACAGGTAACATTTTGTACATAATGTTCCTGAACGAACACGAAATGCTGGTCAACACAGGCTCACGGTGTATACAGTGTATTATCAAGGTACAGGGGTTCGTTTTTAACAGAGAGACGGAGTGATAGCTCGCCTGTGCGCAAATACTCAAATAAATTCATGTCTCTTGAGTGATTTTTAGCTCACGTAAACCATCACATTTTATATTGTATTATATTGCAACCACTCGCCTGAATTTCAGATACCCCTCCTAAATATTTTGATGTGAGCTTTCTGCTATTTTTAACTGATGCACTAATTCTAAACACGAAGCCCTGATTACATACAGGAAGGTTGCGATAGGTGTCATACAGCAGCCAAGTTCGGGTAATCCACAGCGGGGATGTCTTTTGTTTGGCCCTCATTTATTCAGATTAAAAAAAAGGCCACCCCCTGTCATGCCTGCGGATTACCCCAACTTCATGAACTTGGGCACCTTATGACGCTTATTGCAACCTTCCTATAGATACGAAAACCAATAATATACCACGTTAATGACAGTACACTGTTTATATCATCCACAAGTATAGACTACTGTTTCGTGTTCGTTCGGGTACATTATGAAATGGTCATAGCTTTTGTGTCTCCGACTTTCCAAGCTCCCAAAACAACTCACATTGGCATGATACTTGAATTTAAAGTTGTGTGCAGATCTGGTTTTGTGAAAGCTAAAGGAGTCTTTTCAGGGGAGCTAATTGCACTCAAGGCTCATCTACATTTAATACAATGCTATTCTATGGATAACAACTTCTTTATTGCTGTGGAGCCGACGTTTCGTTGGAGATACTTCCAACTTTTTCAAAGCTAAAATCATCTACATTTGACTATAACTGTGACAAATGATGCTTCTGGCAACGATTTGGTGTAAGACTCACAAAATATAATTGACAAAAGATCTGCTGCAAGTTGTATTGTAAGTCTTTTGTCCAGGATATTACCTTTTCAATGGGAGGTCTTACACCAAAGCCTTGCCATGCTTCCACATGAATTCATTGGCAAATAGTGACAATTAGAATCTTTAGTTCAGTTCTTTGTTACAGCTCGAAAATTTTCTGAGAGAAAATAAGCGAATGAAATAAAATATGATAAATTTGTTTATTATTTGTGCATAAGCCATAACGAAAATGAAGAGTTATTGCCCCTCTTTCAGGAGCAAGAGTCGGATACAGCAATGCCTTCAACATGGGCCTCGGGAAAATCACCGCTATAAGTTTGTTTATAGACAGGGTCAGAAGCTGGCAGGGACCTGATATATCACTGAACTGCTCTAGAGCGAAAGAAGTCTGAAGAAATTGTTTTGAAAAATCCTTTGAAATAACTTTTTTCTGCAATTTTTTATACTTACAGCACGCGTGAGGCAAAAGTTTACTCGTGGTTCGAATTGCATTATGGGAAGGAAACATGGCAGTTTTTGCTATTTTTAAACGACCGACGAGATGTGTATTGTGGCACGGATGACCAGCCCATATCCCTGCCCCACCCCCTCTCCGACGTCCCCCCCCCCCCGACATATTACCCCCTGATGACATATCGCCTTCCCTTACATATTCCCCCACCCCCTCCCCATATTTCAGTTATATTACAGTACAAGGCTAATGTCGGAAACCGGGCACCACTTCATAACGTGCACTGGATCTTGTTTTAGCATGTTCGACATGAAATATACAAACATCACGAAAGGCCAATATTTGAGCTTTGGCTGACGCGAGTTGATCGTGGAGAAGGGACCAGAACAGAAGCTTGCTGGTGAATCATGGTCCATTTCCATATCTATGACATATACCTGGATCAATACAAACATTTACGAGCAACACTTGTCAACTTTCGTTCAAAAGACCGCCATAAATTCTGATAATCGGTCCCCAAGAACGCTTAGGCGTCTTTTACTACCTCCGTTATTGAAGAGTGCATTTTCCAGGTGGGCGTGTCTGATTGGCTTCAGTTTGAAGTATTGGCAGACAGTACATACTGGGTACATGTATCTTGAAAACTACAAAGCGAATGACAGATATACTAGTCGAACTTATAGGCCTTTTTAACTCTCCTAGCTTTTGTTAATTGTTTTGAACTACAGTGCTTTGTAAGTCTATGAACTGAATAAAGAAATGAAGAATGGAATATAAATATAGCATTGTGTTGGTGAGCTGCGAAATCCTTACGAGAAACGGCCCGAAACCTATAATTTCAATCAACTTACGTCTTGATCAGCAGTTCGCAGCTCGGAGGCACCGACACTGATGACAACTTAGTTTTAGGCTCATATATTCCAACCGACTGTATATGCTTATATCGTATAGTAAAGTTAGTATTTCGGTTGAAAGTATAAGTAACCGTGTCACATTAGGCTGATAACCAGTTTGTTTCACTTACGTCCCTACTCTCCTTGGGAACAAAGAGAGTAGGGACGAAAGTGACACAAGCTGTTTATGAGCGTACCGTATGTACATTTGCTCGACGCCAATCTTGGACGAAAATCCAAGAGCTTTATCTGAAAATCTAAAAGGAGAGTTTTCAGACATCTGAAAATATTTACTGGTATTAACAAACTACAATATTAAACAATGAACATAAATTGCAATATAAGAAAGTTTATTCTTCAATTTTCGTGAAATTCATCAATAACATTTGATGGTGTCAACACAATAATTTGATAGTAGGCCTATGTCGCTGAAGTTGGATAGTTGGAGTCACACCTTATCTGCTTTGTTGCTCATTTAGATCTGAGAACAAGACCCCGTTTCCAAACCACGGCACCATTTTGTCTCGAAATAATAGAATCCAGATAAATGAATCATTTAAACACAAACTTCCAAGAGACATTTTTATAACCACCTGTCTCTTGTTCAAGTGTGACGTTCAAGACGTATTTCTGAATACAGGGAATTCTCTGTAATTATTTAGAGCTCGAAACATTCTCCAAATTATTGAGACAGCAAACCTTAACTTCAGGCATCTGTGGAGAGAAATTTTGCTAACATTATGCACATTTTACCAGCTATATCAGTTCAGTTCTAGTAAACAGTGTAGCGAGATATGTATACGAATGCTTTGAGTATTTGAAAGACTCGTAGTCCATACATGTATATGTTTATCTACTATATGTCTCCCCTGTGGCCAAATGATAGGCCATCTACCCTCGACCACTTATAGGTATATCCTGGAAATCTCTATATACTTATTTGAAATATTTATTTGTTTTAACATGCTGTGCCATTAGCCTTCGGGTATAAGGAGCAAATAAAGTCTTATCTTTATCTGTGATAAATAATATTGTTTCTGCTTCTAAGTCCAAAAATGCTGTTCGAAAAATTAAAAGAAATAAGTTATTCTCGGATATAATTCAGCGAGAAGTCAGATAGGGGACTACTTTGTCGATGCGAATTAACTAGATTGAGTTCCACTGTGATAATAAAATTCGTTGATCATGGCATCAGTAGTATAGTGGCAGGATTGAAAGCCGCATTCTCCCCACTGCGCATGCGCGAGATCCCCCCAAAACCGGGCGTGCGCAGGTCTATCTGCGCAGGTGTTTTTGCGCAAGTATGACGTCACTTCCCGTCTGCGTGAATCGGACCAAGTTCTACCAGGCAGTCATTACGTTCTGCTTCGCGCCTCTCTTTTTAGCGCTGTAAGGGTCTCACGGACTTCGCCGGAGTTGACCCAAGGTCATCTGTTGTCACAGTAAACGAACATGACGACCGTCTAACTGGGCGAATTAATATCAGCCGCGATTCACCGATATATATTTCCGCAACATATAGTTTTGAAGTAATTTGTCAAAAATCTGCCTTCAAACTGTGTGACACTGCCGTTTTGTAAAAAACTGAATATCCGTTAAGTATATTTCAAGATAAATATACGTTTTGCGATCAATAAAACAGTTAGACTGTCAGAACAGTCTTGGTTTCTGTAGGAATCCTGCAAAAGATGGCGAGACCCCAACAGGGGTAAATGCAGCGTAGCCCAAAGCACCCTGGGAGAGGATGGAATCGGGCGTGACCTTGGGGATGTATTCCTCCGCGGTGATGCGGTCTGGCGGTGATGCGTCTGCCTCCGCGGACAGAAAGCAGTTCCAAATAAGTGGGTTTTCGTGAGAATCATCTGGAATGTTCGGCAATCTTCAGGGGCCTCTAGTGGATCGATTGGGTCGAGTGAGGTGTCAAAGTGAAGCGCTCCTCCAGGGCCATCCAGTCATGGGTGGGTCCATGTAAAATTAGGATTTGTCCCTAAAATATAAAAAGCGGAACACGGACTTTACCCCTACAATAGGGGAAAACTCCTATCAACCCTATCCCAATGGCCTAATATCGGCCCCTGGCTCATCGGGGCCTGCTGAGAGAGGTAGTATGTAAAATTAGAATTTGTTCCGAAAATATAAAAAAAGCGGAACACTGACTTTACTCCTAAAATAGGGGAAAACCCCTATCAACCCTATCTAAAAGGGCTAATATCGGTCCCCCGGGCTTATCGGGGTCTGCCTATCAACTCATGGGTGGGTGCATGTAAAATGAGGATTTGTCCCCGAAAATATAAAAAGCGGAACACGGACTTTACCCCTAAAATAGGGGAAAACATCTATCAACCCTATCCAAAAGGGCTAATATCGGTCCCCGGGCTCATCGGGGCCTGCTGAGAGAGGTAGGGTGGGAGAGTGGGTGTATGTAAAAGTTTCTCCAGAAAAAATATAAAAAGCGGAACACGGACTTTACTCCTACAATAGGGGCCTGTATTATACAATATACGGGAAAATGCCTATATGGGGTATAGAGGGTGGTCATTTTTTTGTGGATTTTACTATGGGTCGTTTGGTCTTGTTTTTTTCACGTCTCGCCACGATGGGAAGGGTCCCGAAGTTAAGCGGTGAAATTTTTTTTTAAAGTACCGGGTAGGTCTGTATATTGGCCCATACTGGCTATAGGGGATAGGTCCATACTGGGAAATTCACACATGTTCTATGCGGTATGGGTTGTTTGGTCTTGTTTTTCACGTCTCACCATGTAAAACACGATGGGAAGGGTCCCGAAGTTAAGCTGTGACATTTTTTTAAAGTACCGGGTAGGTCTGTATATAGGCCCATACTGGCTATAGGGGATAGGTCCATACTGGGAAATTCACACATGTTCTTTGCGGTATGGGTTGTTTGGTCTTGTTTTTCACGTCTCACCATGTAAAACACGATGGGAAGGGTCCCGAAGTTAAGCTGTGAAATTTTTTGAAAAGTACCCGGTAGGTCTGTATACAAGCCCATACTGGCTATGGGAGGATAGGTCCATACTGGGAAATTCACACATGTTCATTGCGATATGGGTTGTTTGGTCTTGTTTTTCACGTCCCACCATGTAGAACACGATGGGAAGGGTCTCAGAGGTAAGCGGTAAAATTGTTTGAAGAGTACCGGGTGGGTCTGTATATAGGCCCATACTGGCTGGGGGGGAGATAGGTCCATACAGGGAAATTCACACCTGTCCATTGCCCTATGGGTTGTTTAGTCTTGTTTTTCACGTCTCACCATGTAGAACACGATGGGAGGGGTCTCGAAGTTAAGCGGTGAAATTTTTCGAAAAGTCCAGGTGCCGGCGAGGTCTGTATATACGCCCATATAGGTCCATACTGGCTATGGGGTATTGGTCCATACTGGGAAATTCACACATGTTCATTGGGATATGGGTTGTTTGGTCTTGTTTTTCACCTCTCACCATGTATAAAACAATGGGAGGGGTTTCGAAAAGTCCAGGTACCCAGTAGGTCTCTATATAGGCCCATAGACCTACTGGTTCAGTGGATAGGTCCATACTGGGTGGACATTTTGGGGTCTAGGTGATACCCTAGTGATCCGATGGTGTCGTATGAGGTCTTATTTTGAAGCTCTCGTGGAGGAGCACCCGACTGGACTAATGCAGCGTCCGTTTTCAATATTCTGCGCATGCGCAGGCTGGTCGTAGTATAGAAAGCAGACATTTTGGGGGTGCGTGGGGTCTGTTTGGGGTAAAGATGGACCTCTATTGGTCCAAATGGGTCGTGGGAAGTGTCAAAGTGAAACTTTTGTGGGGCAAAGTCAGAATGATGTGTTTTTATTGCAAGTCGTGTCAATCTGCGCAGGCGCAGTTGGGTGTAAGTAAAGTGGTCATTATGGGGTGCGTGGGGGTGTGTTTGGAGTAGAGAGGGGCCATCCTTGGTCTGAATGCGTCGCGTGGGGTGTCATTTTGTAGCTCTCGGGGCATCTGTGGCGTCATCGGTGACGTCATCAGTACGAGTAGTAGCGAAAGTGGGCATTTTGGGTAAGTGAAGGCAGGTATTTGGGGTAGAAATGGACCACTATTGGTTCGAATGTGTCGTGGGATGTGTCATCTTGTAGCTCTCGGGGTGTACATCCCGATTTGAGGGATATTCGCGTCATCCGTGACGTCACTGGTGACGTCATCAGTAGGAGTAGTAGCCAAAGTGAGCATTTTGGCCGGTGAAGGAAGGTATTTGGTGTAGAGATCCTTGATTCGCATGCCTCCTGTGGGATGTGCATTATACCATATGTTTGCTGTATTATACCATATCTGTCCTGCATTATACTAAATCTGTGCTGTAGTATACAATATCTGTTCTGTATCATACCAAATCTGTGTTGTATTATACCATATCTTTCCTGTATTGTACCATATCTGTGTTGTATTATACCATATCTGTCCTGTGTTTGCGATAGCTGTTCTGTATGAATTATATCAAATCTGTGCTGTATTATGCCATATCTGTCCAGTATTGTATCATATATGTCCTGTATTATACAATACATATTCTGTATTATACAACCGAATAGCGGTTGTCGTGAATAACAACAAGTTCAGCAATGTTCATACAGTTTATTATCTCCAATGTTACCTCATACCCAGGCTGGGGGAGCCGCCCTGTGTATGTTTAGTATGTTCACAGCAAAACAAATTGAAATATCAAACACCATGTTTTATTATTTAACGCACCTTCACATTAGGTACAAGTGTTTGCTGAGTTCAAGTCAACGATCAGTATGTAGACATATAGAGTATGTACGGGATGTTATGGTATTCATCAGTGCACGGGCAACGCGTTCAACCGATGGGGTGGTCGGTCAGCTTGGTAACGAAAAACGTAACATTGGTCACCCTCTCCACTGTCCACTTGGTGTTGGGGCGTTGTTGTTGGGCCCATTCCAAGGGATCCGCGATGTCCAGTTTCTCCAGCATCGTCTCTAGCGACCCCCGGTTAATGATGGTAAAAGGTTGGTCAAATACCCGGATGTTACTGCTCGGGTAAAAGTATCGGACTTGGTCTGTCTCCTTATGCTGCAGCACATAACCAAACGCCAGATTCAACTTGAAGGCCGTAGTTTGATCGTTGAAGATGGCTTCCACGTAGCTGCGTACACGGGCGAGGTCGGTCAGTCGGAAATTGTAGATATCTTGAATACGGCGATGACGATGGAAACAGTGCCGGACCCTGGGCCAATGGGCCCGATAGATGTCACTCACTGGATGGTCTTCGTGTAACTGATCGCTAGGAACATTTATGGGTTCGTCCGCGAGGTGTACTTTGCTCTCCACGTCGTACAAAATCTGGCCCAAGGTCTTGTCCTCGGAATGTGACTGTTGAATAAGGGCGACATCATCATCGGCCCTCGTGCGACGGGTGAGAGTTCCCGCTGTCTCGATACTGATCCCTACGGGCTTCTCTACCTGCAGATGTGGCTGCGAAACAGGGTGTCGTGTGCGTTGGTGCTGTCTTAACCGACTGGATCGTTTGAAGAGTCGAACGCAATCGTTACATTGTACCGTCGCGCCCTCGTGGAGTGCCCTCTCATGGCGCAGTAAATGATCCTCCCAATTGAATGACCGTGCGCAGGTTATACAAGTATACCGTGCGTCGTAAATTATTTAGATAAGTAAAGTGCTTCTGGCAAGTTGTGCAAGTGAATATCTTGGTGGTTGACAGAGTGTCTGATGAAACGGCCAGGACGCTTCCCTTTTATAGCACGCTAGCTGGTGATCTATTTTTAGCACACTCAGTTCAACTACCCCCAAGTCGAGGACCGAGGTGTACTGGTGTAGAACTGAATCGCATTGCGCGCGCGCCTGTGTGTGTGTCTGTGTGTGTATGTGTGTGTGGGCAGTGGATTTTACATCCGGGGTGTCGTGTGCGTTGGTGCTGTCTTAACCGACTGGATCGTTTGAAGAGTCGAACGCAATCGTTACATTGTACCGTCGCGCCCTCGTGGAGTGCCCTCTCATGGCGCAGTAAATGATCCTCCCAATTGAATGACCGTGCGCAGGTTATACAAGTATACCGTGCGTCGTAAATTATTTAGATAAGTAAAGTGCTTCTGGCAAGTTGTGCAAGTGAATATCTTGGTGGTTGACAGAGTGTCTGATGAAACGGCCAGGACGCTTCCCTTTTATAGCACGCTAGCTGGTGATCTATTTTTTGCACACTCAGTTCAACTACCTCCAAGTCGAGGACCGAGGTGTACTGGTGTAGAACTGAATCGCATTGCGCGCGCGCGCCTGTGTGTGTGTGTGTGTGTGTGGTCAGTGGATTTTACATCCGGGATCTTGTCAACATCCGGGTTTCCCAGTGGGTTTTCCCTGTCGTTCTTCCGTCTTTCATCGGGGTACTGTGGTTTTACATCCGGGTCCTCATCTTACATCTTACTCCTACAATAGGGGCCTGTATTATACAATATACGGGGAAATGCCTATATGGGGTATGGAGGGTGGTCATTTTCTGTGGATTTTACTATGGGTTGTTTGGTCTTGTTTTTTCACGTCTCGCCACGATGGGAAGGGTCCCGAAGTTAAGCGGTGAATTTTTTTTAAAAGTACCGGGTAGGTCTGTATATAGGCCCATACTGGCTATAGGGGATAGGTCCATACTGGGAAATTCACATATGTTCTTTGCTGTATGGGTTGTTTGGTCTTGTTTTTCACGTCTCACCATGTAGAACACGATAAGAAGGATCCCGAAGTTAAGCTGTGAATTTTTTGAAAAGTACCGGGTAGGTCTATATATAAGCTCATACTGGCTATGGGGGGGATAGGTCCATACAGGGAAATTCACACCTGTTCATTGCCGTATGGGTTGTTTGGTATTGTTTTTCACGTCTCACCATGTAGAACACGATGGGAGGGGTCTCGAAGTTAAGCGGTGAAATTTTTCGAAAAGTCCTGGTGCCGGGGAGGTCTGTATATAGGCCCATATAGGTCCATACTGGCTATGGGGTATAGGTCCATACTGGGAAATTCACACATGTTCATTGGGATATGTGTTGTTTGGTCTTGTTTTTTCACGTCTCACCATGTATAATGCAATGGGAGGAGTCTCGAAGTTAAGCGGTGAAATTTTTCGAAAAGTCCGTGTACCGAGTAGGTCTGTATATAGGCCCATAGTCCTACTGGCTCAGTGGATAGGTCCATACTGGGTGGACGTTTTGGGGTCTAGGTGATACCCTAGTGGTCCGATGGTGTCGTATGGGTCTTATTTTGAAGCTCTCGTGAAGGAGCACCCAACTGGACGAATGCATCGTCCGTTTTCAATATTCTGCGCATGCGCATGCTGGTCGTAGTATAGAAAGCAGGTATTTTGGAGGTGCGTGGGGGTGTGTTTGGGGTAAAGATGGACCTCTATTGGTCCAAATGGGTCGTGGGAAGTGTCAAAGTGAAACTTTTGTGGGGTAAAGTCAGAATGGTGTGTTTTTTATTGCAAGTCGTGTCAATCTGCGCATGCGCAGTTGGGTGTAGTAAGTAAAGTGATCATTATGGGATGCGTGGGGGTGTGTTTGGAGTAGAGAGGGGCCATCCTTGCTCCGAATGTGTCGTGTGGGGTGTCATTTCGTAGCTCTCGGGGTGTAGACACCGATTTGAGGGCTGTCCACAGCATCTGTAGCGTCATCGGTGACGCCATCAGTACGAGTAGTAGCGAAAGTGGGCATTTTGGGTAAGTGAAGGCAGGTATTTGGGGTAGAAATGGACCACTATTGGTTCGAATGTGTCGTGGGAGGTGTCATCTTGTAGCTCTCGGGGTGTACATGCCCATTTGAGGGATGTTCGCGTCATCGGTGACGTCACGGGTGACGTCATCAGTAGGAGTTGTAGCCAAAGTGGGCATTTTGGGCGATGAAGGAAGGTGTTTGGTGTAGAGATGGACCATCCTTGATTCGCATGCGTCCTGTGGGATGTGCATTATACCATATTTTTGCTGTATTATACCATATCTGTCCTGCATTATACTAAATCTGTGCTGTATTATACAATATCTATTCTGTATCATACCAAATCTGTGCTGTATTATAACATATCTTTCCTGTATTGTGCCATATCTGTGCTGTATTATACCATATCTGTCCTGTGTTTGCGATAGCTGTTCTGTATTAATTATATCAAATCTGTGCTGTATTATACCATATCTGTCCAGTATTGTATCATATATGTCCTGTATTATACAATATATATTCTGTATTATACAACCGAATAGCGGTTGTCGTGAATAACAACAAGTTCAGCAATGTTCATACAGTTTATTATCCCCAATGTTACATCATACCCAGGCTGGGGGAGTCGCCCTGATTATGTTTAGTATGTTCACAGCAAAACAAATTGAAATATCAAACACCATGTTTTATTATTTAACGCACCGTCACATTACATACAAGTGTTTGCTGAGCTCAAATCAACGATCAGCATGTAGACATATAGATTATGTACGGCATGTAGTGGTATTCATCAGTGCTCGGGCAACGGGTTCAACCGATGGGGTGGTCGGTCAGCTTGGTAACGAAAAACGTAACATTGGTCACCCTCTCCACTGTCCACTTGGTGTTGGGGCGTTGTTGTTGGGCCCATTCCAAGGGATCCGCGGTGTCCAGTTTCTCCAGCATCGTCTCTAGCGACCCCCGGTTAATGATGGTAAAAGATGGTCAAATACCCGGATGTTACTGCTCGGGTAAAAGTGTCGGACTTGGTCTGTCTCTATATGCTGCAGCACATAACCAAACGCCAGATTCAACTTGAAGGCCGTAGTTTGATTGTTGAAGATGGCTTCCACGTAGCTGCGTAGACGGACGAGGTCGGTCATTCGGAAATTGTAGATATCTTGAATACGGCGATGACGGTGGAAACAGTGCCGGATCATGGGCCAATGGGCCCGATAGATGTCACTCACTGGGTGGTCTTTGTGTAACAGATCGCTAGGAACATTTATGGGTTCGTCCGCGAAGTGTACTTTGCTCTCCACGTCGTACAAAATCTGGCCCAAGGTCTTGTCGTCGGAATTTGACTGTTGAATTAGGGCGACATCATCTTTAGCCCTCGTGCGATGGGTGAGAGTTCCCGCTGGCTCGGTGCCTACCGGCTTCTCTATCTGCAGACGTGGCTGCGGAACAGGGTGTCGTGTGCGTTGGTGCTGTCTTAACCGACTGGATCGTTTGAAGAGTCGAACGCAATCGTTACATTGTACCGTCGCGCCCTCATGGAGTGCCCTCTCATGGCGCAGTAAATGATCCTCCCGATTGAATGACCGTGCGCAGGTTATACAAGTATACCGTGCGTCGTAAATTATTTAGATAAGTAAAGTGCTTCTGGCAAGTTGTGCAAGTGAACATCTTGGTGGTTGACAGAGTGTCTGATGAAACGGCCAGGACGCTTCCCTTTTATAGCATGATTCGCATGCGTCCTCTGGGATGTGCATTATACCATATTTTGCTGTATTATACCATATCTGTCCTGTATTATACTAAATCTGTGTTGTATTATACAATATCTGTTGTGTATCATACCAAATCTGTGCTGTATTATACCATATCTTTCCTGTATTGTACCATATCTGTGCTGTATTATACCATATCTGTCCTGTGTTTGCGATAGCTGTTCTATATTAATTATATCAAATCTGTGCTGTATTATACCATATCTGTCTAGTATTGTATCATATATGTCCTGTATTATACAATATATATTCTGTATTATACAACCGAATAGCGGTTGCCGTGAATAACAATAAGTTCAGCAATGTTCATACAGTTTATTATCCCCAATGTTACATCATACCCAGGCTGGGGGATTCGCCCTGTGTATGTTTAGTATGTTCACAGCAAAACAAATTGAAATATCAAACACCATATGTTATTATTTAACGCACCGTCACATTAGGTACAAGTGTTTGCTGAGCTCAAGTCATCGATCAGCATGTAGACATATAGAGTATGTACGGCATGTTTTATTCATCAGTGCACGGGCAACGCGTTCAACCGATGGGGTGGTCGGTCAGCTTGGTAACGAAAAACGTAACATTGGTCACCCTCTCCACTGTCCACTTGGTGTTGGGGCGTTGTTGTTGGGCCCATTCCAAGGGATCCGCGGTGTCCAGTTTCTCCAGCATCGTCTCTAGCGACCCCCGGTTAATGATGGTAAAAGGTTGGTCAAATACCCGGATGTTACTGCTCGGGTAAAAGTATCGGACTTGGTCTGTCTCCTTATGCTGCAGCACATAACCAAACGCCAGATTCAACTTGAAGGCCGTAGTTTGATCGTTGAAGATGGCTTCCACGTAGCTGCGTACACGGGCGAGGTCGGTCAGTCGGAAATTGTAGATATCTTGAATACGGCGATGACGGTGGAAACAGTGCCGGGCCATGGGCCAATGGGCCCGATAGATGTCACTCACTGCAGGATGGTCTTCGTGTAACAGATCGCTAGGAACATTTATGGGTTCGTCCGCGAAGTGTACTTTGCTCTCCACGTCGTATAAAATCTGGCCCAAGGTCTTGTCGGAATTTGACTGTTGAATTAGGACGACATCATCATTGGCCCTCGTGCGATGGGTGAGAGTTCCCGCTGTCTCGATACTGGTGCCTACGGGCTTCTCTACCTGCAGATGTGGCTGCGGAACAGGGTGTCATGTGCGTTGGTGCTGTCTTAACCGGCTGGATCGTTTGAAGAGTCGAACGCATTCGTTACATTGTACCGTCGCGCCCTCGTGGAGTGCCCTCTCATGGCGCAGTAAATGATCCCCCCGATTGAATGACCGTGCGCAGGTTATACAAGTATACCGTGCGTCGCAAATTATTTAGGTAAGTAAAGTGCTTCTGGCAAGTTGTGCAAGTGAACATCTTGGTGGTTGACAGAGTGTCTGATGAAACGGCCAGGACGCTTCCCTATTATAGCACGCTAGCTGGTGATCTATTTTTAGCACACTCAGTTCAACTACCCCCAAGTCGAGGACCGAGGTGTACTGGTGTAGAACTGAATCGCATTGCGCGCGCGCCTGTGTGTGTGTCTGTGTGTGTGTGTGTGTGTGGGCAGTGGATTTTACATCCGGGATCTTGTCAACATCCGGGTTCAGTGGGTTTTCCCCGTCGTTCTTCCGTCTGTCATCCGGGTACTGTGGTTTTACATCCGGGTCCTCATGTTACATCCGCGTTTTTCCATATTTACTGTCACTTGACCATTACAGAGCACACTTCAACGATCAGCATGTGAACATATAGAGAACATGCGCCATATTACGGTATCCGTCAGTGCATGGGAGAATGCGTTCATTCGATGGGGTGGGTAATCAGTTTAACCACAAAACACGTGACATTGGACACCCTATCCACCTGCTAATTTTCGTTGGGGCGTTGTTGATAGGCCCATGCTGAGGGTTCCACGGTCTGCAGCTGCTGTAGCATCGTCTCCAATGAAACACGATTGGTGATGGTGAACGGCTGGTCCAATACCCTGATGTTGGCACTGCAACAGACATACCGAGGTTTCTCTGTCTCCGTATGCCGCAGCACATAGCCAAAAGCGACATTTAGTTCGAAGGCCGTAGCTTGGTCATTGAAGATGGCTTCCACGTAGCTGCGTAGACGGGCGAGGTCGGTCAACCGGAAATTGTAGATATGTTGAATAGGGCGATGACTGTGGAAACAGTGCCGTATCATGGGCCAATGCCGCTGATAGATGTCACCGAGTGGATGGTCTTCGTGTAACAGATCGCTGGGAACATTTATGGGTTCGTCCGCCAAGTGTACTTTACCCTCCACGCCGTACCAAATCTGGCTCAAGGTCTTGTCGTCGGAATTTGACTCTTGAATTAGGGGGACATCATCATCGGCCCTTGTGCGATGGGTGGGAGTTCCCGTTGTCTCAATATTGGTGCCTACGGGCTCCTCTACCTGCAAACGTGGCTGCGGAGCAGGGTGTCGTGTGCGCTGGTGTCGCAGCAATTGACTGGTCAATTTGGAAAACCGACCACATTCCTCGCATGGACACTTGGGTGGCCCATGAATTGAACGCTTGGGTACTTCATGGCGTGCACGTGTGTGGCGTTGTAAATGATGCGGGCGCTGAAACGACAGTGTACATATCGTACAGCTATACCGGGCGGTTCCGTCGTGCTTGGTAGCATCATGGCGTCGCAAGTCGTGCAGACGAGTAAATGATTTCGAGCACGTAGTACAAGTGAACATCTTGGAGGTTGACAGATTGTCTGATGAAACGGCCAGGCCGCTTCCCTTTCATAGCACGCTAGCTGGTGATCTGTTTTTAGCACACTCAGTTCAACTACCCCCAAGTCGAGGACCGAGGTGTACTGGTGCACGACTGAGCCGCATTGAGCGCGTGTGTGTGTGTGTGTGTGTGTGTGTGTGTGTGTATGTGTGAGCAGTGGATTTTACATCCGGGACCTCGTCAACATCCGGGCTTATCACCATCACCACCAAGCGTTGACGCCCGTCAACGCCCGGTGGTGGTGGTAGTTCCTGTGGGGCGGAGCTCGGCGAGGACCTTGTCAACATCCGGGGTTCCTAGTTGGGTTTTCCCGTCGTTCCTCCGTCTTCCATCCGGATACTGTGGTTTTACATTCGGGTCCTCATCTTACATCCGGGTTTTTCCATGTTTACTGTCACGTGACCGGAACCGGAAGTTGTCACAAGACAGATGGCGCCCCGATAATGACCTACTACTATTTCCGACATGGGGCGCCACCTGTCTTGTCACGTGAACGGAACTGACCTTTGACCCCTGCGCACAATGACAAAACAATACCGGATAAAAATTGCGCGCAGGGGTCAAAGGTCAGTTCCGGTCACGTGACAAGACAGGTGGTGCACCCTGTCGGATGTAGTAGTAGGTCAATATCGGGTCGCCATCTGTCTTGTGACAACTTCCGGTTACGGTCACGTGAAGGTAAACATGAAAAAAACGGATGTAAGATGAAGACCCGGATATAAAACCACAGTACCCGTATGGAAGACGGACGGCGGCAAAACCCTACTGGGAACCCGGATGTTGACACGGTCCCGGATGTAATATTGCCGAGCTCCGCCCCACAGAAACTACTACCACCACCGGCCCGTCAACGCTCGGTGGTGGTGGTAAACCGGGATGTTGACAAGGTCCCGGATGTAAAATCCACTGCCCATACATACACACACACACACACGCGCGCACACAATGCGGCTCAGTCGTACACCAGTACATTGAGTCTGCTAAAAATAGATCACCAGCTAGCGTGCTATAAAAGGGAAGCGGTCTGCCCGTTTCATCAGATATTCTGTTAACCACCAAGTTGTTCACTTGTACTACGTGCTCGAAATCATTCACTCGTCTGCACGACTTGCGACGCCATGAGGCTACCAAGCACGACGGAACCGCCCGGTATAGCTGTACGATATGTACACTGTCGTTTCAGCGCCCGGATAATTTACAGCGCCATGAACGTTCATTTATGGGCCACCCAAGTGTACATGCGAGGAATGTGGTCGGCTTTTCAAACTGACCAGTCAGTTGCTGCGACACCAACGCACACGACACCCTGTTCCGCAGCCACGTTTGCACATAGAGAAGCCCGTAGGCAGCAATATCGAGACAACGGGAACTCCCACCCATCGCACGAGGGCCGATGATGATGTCGCCCTAATTCAACAGTCAAATTCCGACGACAAGACCTTGGGCCAGAGTTTGTAGGATGTGGAGGGTAAAGTATACTTCGTGGACGAAACCATAAATGTCCCTAGCGATCTGTTACACGAAGATCATCCAGTCAGCGACATCTATCAGCGCCATTGGCCCATGATACGGCACTGTTTCCACCGTCATCGCTCCATTCAAGGTATCTACAATTTCCGACTGACCGACCTCGCCCGTATACGCAGCTACGTGGAAGCCATCTTCAATGACCAAGCTAGGGCCTTCAAGTTGAATCTGGCGTTTGGTTTTGTGCTGCAGTATAAGGAGACAGGCCAAGTCCGATACTTTTACCCGAGCAGTAACATCCGGGTATTTGACCAACCGTTTACCATCATTATCCGGGGGTCGCTAGAGACGATGCTGGAGAAACTGGACACCGTGGATCCATTGGAATGGGCCCAACAACAACGCCCCAACACCAAGTGGACAGTGGAGAGGGTGACCAATGTTACGTTTTCGCTACCAAGCTGACCGACCACCCCATCGGTTGAACGCGTCGCCCTTGCACTGATGAATACCATAACATTCCGTACATACTCTATATGTCTACAGGCTGATCGTTGACTTTAGCTCAGTAAACACTTGTACCTAATGTGACGGTACGTTAAATAATAAAACATGGTGTTTGATATTTCAATTTGTTTCGCTGTGAACATACTAAACATACCAGATCGCTCTCCCAGCCTGGGTATGATGTAACATTGGGGATAATAAACTGTATGAACATTGATGAACTTCTTGTTATTCACGACAACCGCTATTCGATTGTATAATACAGATTATATATTGTATAATACAGGATATATATGATACAATACTGGACAGATATGGTATAATACAGCACAGATTTGATATAATTAATACAGCACAGATATGGTATAATACAGGACAGATATGGTATAATACAGCACCGATATTGTATAATGCAGGACAGATGCTGTATAATACAACACAGATATGGTATAATACAGGACAGATATCGCAAACACAGGACAGATATGGTATAATACAGCACAGATATGGTACAACACAGGAAAGATATGGTATAATACAGCACAGATTTGGTGTGATACAGAACAGATATTGTATAATACAGCACAGATTTAGTATAATGCAGGACAGATATGGTATAATACAGCAAAAATATGGTATAATGCACATCCCACTGGACGCATGGGAACCAAGGATGGTCAGTCTCTCCACCAAATACCTTCCTTCACCGCCCAAAATGCCCACTTTGGCTACTACTCCTACTGATGACGTCACCAATGGCGTCATGGATGACGCGAACATCCCTCAAATTGGGATGTACACCCCGAGAGCTACAAGATGACACCTCCCACGACACATTCGAACCAATAGTGGTCCATTTCTACCCCAAATACCTGCCTTCACTTACCCAAAATGCCCACTTTCTCTACTACTCGTACTGATGACGTCACCGATGACGCCACAGATGCTGTGGACAGCCCTCAAATCTGGGTCTACATCCCGAGAGCTACAAAATAACACCCCACGCGACGCATTCGGACCAAGGATGGTCTGCGGACCAAGGATGGTCCTCCTCTACTCCAAACACAACCCCACGCACCCCATAATAACCACTTTACTTACTACACCCAACTGCGCATGCGCAGATTGACGCGACTTGCAATAAAAAACACACCATTCTGGCTTTACCCCACAAAAGTTTCACTTTTGACACTTCTCACGACCCATTTGGACCAATAGAGGTCCATCTCTACCCCAAACACACCTCCACGAACCCCCAAAATGCCTGCTTTCTATACTACGACCAGCCTGCGCATGCGCAGAATATTGAAAACGGACGATGCATTAGTCCAGTCGGGTGCTCCTCCACGAGAGCCTCAAAATAAGACCTCATACGACACCATCGGACCACTAGGGTATCACCTAGACCCCAAAACGTCCACCCAGTATGGACCTATCCACTGAGCCAGTAGATCTATGGGCCTATATACAGACCTACTGGGCTCAGTCCATAGTTGCGGATTTTTGGTCCCCCTCAAAATCTTTGAAGTTAATATTCCACCAGGTTTGACCCCATGAGAATTTTTATTGGCTTATTGTTTATTAATATTTGTAATATCATTCAGTTGACTGGTTGATTTGCTTCAAATCATTACATGGTATTTTGCCAGTTAGATTGGCCAATGCTTCTCTATGAAGATGGAAGTGCGAAAGTGTGGCTGTAAATTGGGGCCTTTTTCTGCTTGCGAGCACATGGTATATTTTGCAGTGGGAAAATGAGCTTGAAATCCGCGTGGTCGACCCCCTATTTTCTTTGCCAATTTTTGTTGATCCTTCGACTGGGCACAGTGTCGGTGAGTTTCAAAGCAATCGATTGTCAAGTTTTTTCTGTGATGGGGAGAGAATATGACCTATTTTGGGCCAAATTTAGAGGATTTTCCTGAAGTTTGGGGCATGTTCAGTAGGGGTTATGGGGACCCTGATTTCGGTCAGCTATGTTTACATCTCTCTCAGCTTCATGGCAAGAGCCTACTCTTTCAGAAAATATATAGTTCTATGGGGGTTCTCTCAAAACACGGTTGCTGTTTGGCATATAATAAACCAGCGTACTGTTTAATTTTAGATGCCTTGGCTCTTCTTTAGACTGCTACCTGGACTTTTCAAAAAATTTCACCGCTTACCTTCGAAACCCTTCCCATCGTGTTCTACATGGGGAGACGTCAAAAACAAGACCAAACAACCCATATCGCAATGAACATGTGTGAATTTCCAAGTATGGACCTATCTCCCATAGCCAGTATGGGCCTATGGACCTATCCAGACCGTCTATGTGAAATTTGGCAACACAATATATCAGCAGCATATAGGTATTCCAATGGGTAATAATTGTGCACCCCTGTTGGCTGACCTATATCTGTTCTCTTATGAATATGACTATATGCAGGCGCTTTCAAAAACCGACCCATTCAAAGCCCTTCCTTCTCATTCATCAAACGCTATATAGACGATCTTCTCACTGTGGATAATCGCTATATAAATGACGCAGTGAAGGACATATATCCACCTTCACTGGATTTGAAGGAAACTACAGATAGCCCTACAGGCACATCATACTGAGATCTATATCTCTGTAAAACTGAAGCGGGCCTTCTCTCTCGTCGACTGTATGACAAAAGAGATGATTACAATTTCGACATCGTTAACTATCCCTTTCTGGACAGTACTATTCCAGTGGGACCTGCATATGGCGTATACATATCACGCCTAGCAGCATTTGCTAGATCCTGTGTTAAATGTGACGATTTTAATCAACGTCACAAAACACTGTTGCAGAAACTTATAAAACAGGGCTACACCACCATGCGCCTCCACTCAAAGTTTCTCAAATTTGGCGATACATATCGCATGCTGATAGCAAAATACGAGCGTAGCGTGCAAGATCTATGGCGTTACGTTTTGTAACTTGTGTCTAATTCCGCTTAACTTGGGGTTAGGGGCCGTATGAACCCATGTACTTCAAGATCCTCATGGTACTCATATGAACAGTCACAATCAAAGCGTGACTGAGATACATCATTCTTTAGATGACGACTTTCAACGAATTATGGATTAAGAATACTGATCAGCGATACGGATTTGATATTTTTGGAACATCATGATGTCTTGCCGACATCATTGAAAACTGTCGACCGCTTCTCTCTTGCAGGAAACAAGCCTATGTTTATGTATACATGATTGTCTTTTTGAATTTGGTGCTAATACTGTTATATGGAATATGGAATAGGTCTTTGGATTATGGACGCGGATATTCTCTAATGAACGACGGCTGAATTATGAATGACGGACCAGACGCTTGTAATTCGAGAACTTTTCGAAAAATTTCACCGCTTACCTCCGAGACCCTTCCCATCGTGTTCTACCTGGTGAGACGTGAAAACCAAGACCAAACAACCCATACCGCAATGAACATGTGTTAATTTTCCAGTATGGACCTATCCCTTATAGCCAGTATGGGCCTATATACAGACCTATCCGGTACTTTTCGAACAATTTCACCGCTCAACTTCGAGACCCCTACAATCGTGTTTTACGTGTCGAGACGTGAAAAACAAGACCAAACAACCCATACCGCAATGAACATGTGTGAATTTCCCAGTATGGACCTATCCCCTATAGTCAGTATGGGCCTATATACAGACCTACCCGGTACTTTTCGATAAATTTCACCGCTTAACTTCGGGACCCTTTCCATCGTTGCGAGACGTGAAAAACAAGAGCAGACAACTCATAGTAAAATCCACCAAAAAATGACCACCCTCGATACCCCATATAAACATTTTCCCGTATATTGTATAATACGGGCCCCTATTGTAGGAGTAAAGTCCGTGTTCCGCTTTTTATATTTTTTTCTGGAGAAATTTTACATACACCCACTTCCCCACTCTATCTCTCTCAGCAGGCCCCGATAAACCCGGGGGCCGATATTAGCCATTTTGGATAAGGTTGATAGGGGTTTTTCCCTATTTTAGGGGTGAAGTCCGTGTTCCGCTTTTTATATTTTCGGGGACAAATTCTCGTTTTACATGCACCCACCCATGACTTGATAGGCAGACCCCGATAAGACCGGGAGACCGATATTGGCCTTTTTGGATAGGGTTGATAGGTTTTTTTCGCTTTATATATTTTCGGAACAAATCCTAATTTTACATACACCCACTCTCCCACCCTACCTCTCTCAGCAGGCCCCGATATGCCAGGGACCGGTATTAACCCTTTGGGGTAGGGTTGATAGGAGTTTTCTCCTATTGTAGGGGTAAAGTCCGTGTTCCGCTTTTTATATTTTCGGGACAAATAATAATTTTACATGCACCCAATGACTGGATGGCCCTGGAGGAGCGCTTCACTTTGACACCCGACCCAATCAGTCCACTAGGGGCCCCTGAAGATTGCCGAACATCCAGATGATTCTCACGAAAACCCACGTATTTGGAACTACTTTCAGTCCGCGGAAGCAGACGGCATCACCGTGAAGGGGTCTTCCTCCTTTGGGGAATACACCCCCAAGGTCACGTCCGATTCACGCAGACCGGAAGTGACGTCATACTTGCGCAAAAACACCTGCGCAGACAGAACTGCGCACGCCTGGGTTTTTTGGAGATCTCGCGCATGCGTAGTGGGGAGAATGCGGCTTTAAATCCTGCCACTATACTACTGGCATCATATTCATATAGCCCATCGACGAAGCACCTTTCCCCTATTCTAATTTATTTCAATCAAAGTACAAGTGTGACAATCTTTTGATTATGCCCTAAATAAAAGATATCAATGACCCAGTATTTCCACATTCCATATCAGGTCATTTAAAATAGTTTGCATGAAACATATCGGAGATGAGTTATGCCTCTTGAAGTACAGAATTATGCTACATAAAGCGTCTGATGCAGTGGTATAACTTAACACTTGCCCACTTGCTCGGGGCAACCATAATCTGCTGGCGGCAAGTGAAAATGAATTTTTACTTGCCCGACGGGGTATAATCTGGGAGCCAAGTTGAAAAAGGCCTTATTTTAGAAATTTACTCACCCCAACGGCAAGATAATTTTCATCTATCCCATGAATTTCTATGACAATTGCGGGTATCAACCAGGGTGGATGTAGAGTTCCAAAGTGGTGCAGATTTTTTTTTATTGCTGCCGAAATGACACCCTACTATATATTAGTTTTGTTCCACCGTAAAAGGAGGTAGGTGAATTTAAACAACCCAGCCAATCTTATTCATAGCCCGATTTGTCTGAGCTACAGTGCATATTACTCATCAATAAAGTTGCCGAAGTGGGACTTAGCCCTGATACTTCGTCGATTAGGGGAGGCACCCTTCGAGCCAATATAGTCAATTGATCTCAAGATGTTACCTTACAAAACCTGGTTTTTGTTGGCTCTCGCCTCGGCAGCTCGTGTGTCAGAGCTGCATGTGCTCGATAGGAGGAACGTCAGACACACTAGGAACTGAAGCAAAGTCATTCTCTCAACACTCCCTGAGTTCGTGGCTAAGAATCAAGCTGTCTACGATACCATATCTCGAAAGTTCACAATTCCAGCCTTATCTGATTTCCTTTCGCCCGGTCTTGAATCAAACATGCTGATGTGTCCGGTTCGTGCACTTGCGTGTTATCTGAATCGTACTGAAAATCGTAGGACGGGTAGGAGCGCTTGTTTATCCCTTTCGATCCGAATGCCAAACAAGAAATCAGCAAAAATACTATCTCCAGTTGGCTCAAAAATATGATTTGACTAGCGTACTCTACGGCTGCGGATAGGCAATCCGCACTTGTAAACGTTTCTGGTCACGAGATTAGAGCACTAGCGGCATCATGGCATTTGTGAACTAATAGAACAGTGACAGATATTATGAGGGCGGGCTACTGGAGGTCAAATACGACGTCTGCCTCATCCCACCGCCGTGACATGACGTTAGTATGTGACGACCTCTACTCCATCAGCCCCCTAGTAACAGCTCAGATGGTTTCTATGGGACCGAGGTTAGCAAGATAAAGATCGGACGTACAATTTTTATCCTGCTTGCTGTGAGTCCATTTTCCTCTCGTTCCTTTCCAGTGATACCCAACCGCCTTCTCCTCTGATATACACCACTTGATCGTGTAGCTCGGTGGAACAAGAGGGAAGTATGGGTGTGAGCATGCACGTGACTGGCAGGGGAGGGAACTGTGTTGTTTTGATTTTTTGCTGGGTGATTTCATGGGTAAAGTTTCGATGGGATAAGCTGATTGTATAAAAGAACACGTTGCATTATCAAATCCGCCATTTTTGATTTATCCACAATTCTTTGCTGATAGTATGTTTCAATGAACTATTAAAGGCATGGTTTGCGATTAAACGGGACAGTTCATTCAAAAACGTTTCTAATCATAAGTTTTTGTCCATGAAATACGTCAAAGCTGCACATCATTGCCGCCATTTTGGATAATGGACGCCATGACCTACATAGGACAAATCTGTAATGGCCCTATATCCGTTTTTTTCGTATGGTCTTAGTCTAGCAACATGCCAAGTTTCATGCTTTTATCATGAAATGCACAATACTTTTGTATCATTCACCTATCGGCTTCACTATATGGTCTCGGCTATCTTACGTAAACGTCTCTTCTGACATTCAACTTTTGTGTCAATAATCAGATCAGAAGTACCGTAATATCTTTACTAATAGTGTACAAAAACTCACTCAAAAATTCTAATTTTCAAGGACTTTCTATGCCTTTAATTTTCAATATAAAAATCAGGCACCATTACAAACGTTTAAGGATCCGTGCGAATCATGTAATATGGCGTTGACCTGTGTCACGTAACCCACTGGAACTATTATGACCTTGATCTCCACGTAACATCGACTGGATGTGGCCTTCAATCTGGATGTGACCCTTCACTCGGATGTGACGTCGTCTGTGACGTCACCTCTCAGCCTCATTTTCAGTTTTATTTCCCCCACCACCTCAGAAAGACGACAGAATTTCCGCTTTCCCTACTGCTTAGTTTTACCTATAGACTGTCATTTGTGCAGAACATGTATATTGTTTTCTTGGCCAGTGAAAACAAATGCCTTGCCGGATTGTACTTGCTTTGGAGGTAACTGTGCTGATTCGTTACGTTAACCTATATATAGCAAGAACTGCTCCCTATTGTAATCTAAAGTACGGGCTGCTCCCCAGCATCGGAAGTGGGTCAACATGTGCTCGCTGTAAACTGTTGATGTCGTCTGCTTGCAAGGATATTAAGTGTGGCTATTTCCATGAACTATTGACTCTGTCCATTCATGATATGGTGTCAGAAGTGGGATGTTAAACTGGATGGTGAGAAGAAATGGGTTACTTCTGGTACCACTAAAACAGCCAGTCCAGAAAGGAGATCGTACGTCGTTCAAATTCCTACAGGTGTCTATCAGCGTAACCGTCGACATCTGCAGCTCACCGCCACACCTGGTAACCATGATAACCAATCACCGCGACGAGACAGTGTTACCACTCCAGCATCGAAAGCTTCAACTGATGTACCGTCGACAAATAATGTACCGTCAACGACTACGGGCGATCACAACGAAACACCAACGAGACCGCCTGAACCACCACCCGTCAGAACTTCAAGTGGAAGATCTGTGAAACGTCCACTGAAGTGATTTATTCGAAAAAGGAAAGGAGATCCAGTGAAAATCGTTCTCCGCGACGATGCTCAGCCATATAGTGTACGTGTGCACCGCAAGGAGAGTGCCATTTCCATTGCTTCAAAAGGTAGAACAGGAACTGAACTGAATGATTGATGAAGGCATTATTGAGCGGGTGACTGAACCGACCGAGTGGTGTGCACCCATGGTCCCAGTGGTCAAGAAATCGGGACAGATCCGCATTTGTGTTGACCTAAAACGTTTAAACGAGAATGTGAAACGTGAAAAATACATTTTACCTACGTTGGAGGATGTAGCGTCAAAGTTAGCTGGAGCCACAGTTTTTTCAACTTTGGATGCCGCTAGTAGATTCATCAAATTCCACTCGACAAAGAAAGTTCACGTCTGACAACGTTCATCACTCCACTGGGAAGATTCTACTTTCGCCGGGTCTCGTTTGGGATCACCTCAGCTCCTGAAATTTTCCAACGCAAGATGGCCGACCTACTCGGCGATGAAGAGGATGCGGTCGCATTTATGGATGGCATTCTTGTGTTTGGCAAAACAATGGCTGAACATGATGCGCGTCTGAATCGAGTGCTCGATAAACCCCGAGATGCCGGCCTACATATACAAAGAACGAAATGTCACATCAGAAAGCCAAAGATTGACTATTATGGACACTGCATTCACGCCGGTGGAGTCAGTGCGAATCCCGAGATGGTCAAAGAAATAAATCACCTATCAGCTCCGACAAGCGTAACAGAGTTACGTCGATTGATTGGCATTGTTAACTATTTGGGTCGATTCCTGCCGGACCTCTCCACAACCATGAGTCCAATGACTGACTTATTCAAATCGGACGTCGCATGGTTTTGGGGTCCACAACAAGAATCCGCACTAATTTCCGTGAAGAGAATGCTACTCACAACGCCAGCTGTAGCATTCTATGATCCTAGTAAGCCAACAGTTGTAAGTGCGGATGCTAGCAGTTACGGATTGGGCGGTGCGTTGTTCCAGCAGCACGATGGAGAACTGAAGCCAGTCGCTTACTGTTCACGGACTTTGAACCAATCAGAACGCAAATACGCGCAGATTGAGAAGGAGTGTTTGGCCTCTGTCTGGGCATGTAAACGATTCCAGCGTTATCTTTTCGGTTTGGAGAACTTCCGCCTTCTCACGGACCATACACCCTTGTTCCCCCGGATAAATACACAGGATCTGGATCGCGTTCCACTGAGATACTACTACGACTACGACGATTCTCAGTCACTGCCGAATATGCGACTGGAAAGTACCTCGTTGTGCCAGATACCCTCTCACGTAGTCTTGGATTCTATTGAAGCTAACCGACCGGTATCCGACAGAAAGATCCAGCGAATCACAGAAGCTTCATTGACAGACGCGAGTCTACAGACAGCCATGAATCTGACCAAACAAGGCTGGGCAGAGCATCTACAGAGTGTACCTCTTCAAGCTAGAGACTATTTCGCGTCGCGAAATGAACTGTCTGTGTCACATGGACTGTTACTTTACAGACACAGGATTGTAATTTCCATCAGCATGAGAAATGAGATCGTAGAAAACATACACGATGGCCACATGGGCATAACGAAGTGCATTGAGCGCCGTAAGTCAACCGTATGGTGGCCATGTATCTCCAAGGACATAAAGGAGAAAATCTCAACTTGTGAATCCGGCATACTTCCCCTTAGGTGTTCTCTCGAGTGTTTACACCAGTGGCACTATTCCTGTAAGTCTAGCTATAAAGTACCACATTTATATCAAGGAATCACTTCTATGGAATGCCTGCAAAGAGCAGTTAATCCAGGACACGCAGTTTGTCTTAAGGATACTGACATCTCTGGGATACATTCCACACGAAGAGAAGTCCGAACTGAGCCCACCTCGAGTCCAAGTTGATATCCGGAGCATGGACAATCGAGAAAACGCTCATACCATATAAACGTGTTGCAGTTTATGGCATTGACACATGCCATCCACACGTGGGTGAGCGTATTGCCCGACAAGAACCTGCTGGTTGCTACGGACAACACATCAGTCGTGTCCTACATCAACAAGCAGGGGAGGGGACGAGATATCCACAGTTATAAGCCAAGCGGAAATCTTTTGCGGTCTGTGTTGGGACAACAACATATCAGTGTTGGCCAGGCACATGCCGGAAGTTCTGAATATCTTAGCGGACTCGCTTTCACGACGGAATCATATAATTCCCACAGAGTGGCAACTTCACCCAGCCATACTAAAACAGATGGTTCATGTTTGGGAGATGCCACACATGGATCCGTTCGCCACACGGCGCAACAATCTATTGCCCCTGCTCATGTCTCCGGTCCCGAATCCGTTGGCATACCCAGTGGATGCCCTATCGTAGGACTGGTCAGCCATGGTAGCATATGTGTTCCCGCCTCCAGATATCCTAGCGAAGGTACTCCGGAAGATCCACGAACACATCTGTGTCGTATACCTAATTGTTCCTTGGCGGCCAGCAAGGCCGTGGTTCCCGGACTTACTAGATCTTCTGGTAGATGTACCGAGACGACTTCCGGTATGGCGCAACATACTACCCAAGTCCGGGACGTCAATATTCCACAGCCAGCCAGAGCTGTTCCACTACCACGTGTGCAAGTGCTCAAAGGATACTTTGCTCAAGCGGGATTTTCTGTGGAAGTTGGGCGCCGAATGGTACAATCCATTCGACCGTCCTCTTCCGCGGTATACCAATCAAAGTGGGCAGTCTTTGATGTTTGGTGTGGAGAGAGGGATATCAATCCATCCAGAGCCACTATTCCTCAAGTAGCAGCGTTTATTGTACCTGTTCCAGGATAGGGGCCTGGCACCCGCTAAGGTAGAAGGTTACAGAGCAGCCATTGCTCAGCCTATTCTTCCGGATACTGGGATTAATCCTTCGACTGATCCGAATTTCACTGCGCTTATCAAATCGTTCAAGATTTCGGGTCAGTCAGTCACCCCGAAGTTGCCGAAGTGGGACTTAGCCCTGATACTTCGCCGATTAGGGGAGGCACCCTTCGAGCCAATATAGTCAATTGATCTCAAGATGTTACCTTACAAAACCTGTTTTTTGTTGGCTCTCGCCTCGGCAGCTCGTGTGTCAGAGCTGCATGCGCTCGATAGGAGGAACGTCAGACACACTAGGAACTGAAGCAAAGTCATTCTCTCAACACTCCCTGAGTACGTGGCTAAGAATCAAGCTGTCTACGATACCATATCTCGAAAGTTCACAATTCCAGCCTTATCTGATTTCCTTTCGCCCGGTCTTGAATCAAACATGCTGATGTGTCCGGTTCGTGCACTTGCGTGTTATCTGAATCGTACTGAAAATAGCAGGACGGGTAGGAGCGCTTGTTTATCCCTTTCGATCCGAATGCCAAACAAGAAATCAGCAAAAATACTATCTCCAGTTGGCTCAAAAATATGATTTGACTAGCGTACTCTACGGCTGCGGATAGGCAATCCGCACTTGTAAACGTTTCTGGTCACGAGATTAGAGCACTAGCGGCATCATGGCATTTGTGAACTAATAGAACAGTGACAGATATTATGAGGGCGGGCTACTGGAGGTCAAATACGACGTCTGCCTCATCCCACCGCCGTGACATGACGTTAGTATGTGACGACCTCTACTCCATCAGCCCCCTAGTAACAGCTCAGATGGTTTCTATGGGACCGAGGCTAGCAAGATAAAGATCGGACGTACAATTTTTATCCTGCTTGCTGTGAGTCCATTTTCCTCTCGTTCCTTTCCAGTGATACCCAACCGCCTTCTCCTCTGATATACACCACTTGATCGTGTAGCTCGGTGGAACAAGAGGGAAGTATGGGTGTGAGCATGCGCGTGACTGGCAGGGGAGAGAATTGTGTTGTTTTGATTTTTTGCTAGGTGATTTCATGGGTAAAGTTTCGATGGGATAAGCAGATTGTATAAAAGAACACGTTGCATTATCAAATCCGCCATTTTTGATTTATCCTCAATTCTTTGCTGATAGTATGTTTCAATGAACTATTAAAGGCATGGTTTGCGATTAAACGGGACAGTTCATTCAAAAACGTTTCTAATCATAAGTTTTTGTCCATGAAATACGTCAAAGCTGCACATCATTGCCGCCATTTTGGAAAATGGACGCCATGACCTACATAGGACAAATCTGTGATGGCCCTATATCCATTTTTTTTCGTATGGTCTTAGTCTAGCAGCATGCCAAGTTTCATGCTTTTATCATGAAATGCACAATACTTTTGTATCATTCACCTATCGGCTGCACTATATGGTCTCGGCTATCTTACGTAAACGTCTCTTCTGACATTCAACTTTTGTGTCAATAATCAGATCAGAAGTACCGTAATATCTTTACTAATAGTGTACAAAAACTCACTCAAAAATTCTAATTTTCAAGGACTTTCTATGCCTTTAATTTTCAATATAAAAATCAGGAACTATTACAAACTTTTAAGGATCCGTGCGAATCATGTAATATGACGTTGACCTGTGTCACGTAACCCACTGGAACTATTATGACCTTGATCTCCACGTAACATCGACTGGATGTGGCCTTCAATCTGGATGTGACCCTTCACTCGGATGTGACGTCGTCTGTGACGTCACCTCTCAGCCTCATTTCCAGTTTTATTTCCCCCACCACCTCAGAAATACGACAGAATTTCCGCTTTCCCTACTGCTTAGTTTTACATATAGACTGTCATTTGTGCAGAACATGTATATTGTTTTCTTGGCCAGTGAAAACAAATGCCTTGCCGGATTGTACTTGCTTTGGAGGTAACTGTGCTGATTCGTTACGTTAACCTATATATAGCAAGAACTGCTCCTTATTGTAATCTAAAGTACGGGCTGCTCCCCAGCACCGGAAGTGGGTCAACATGTGCTCGCTGTAAACTGTTGATGTCGTCTGCTTGCACGGATATTAAGTGTGGCTATTTCCATGAACTATTGACTCTGTCCATTCATGATATGGTGTCAGAAGTGGGATGTTAAACTGGATGGTGAGAAGAAATGGGTTACTTCTGGTACCACTAAAACAGCCAGTCCAGAAAGGAGATCGGACGCCGTTCAAAAACTCCTACAGGTGTCTATCAGCGTAACCGTCGACATCTGCAGCTCACCGCCACACCTGGTAACCATGATAACCAATCACCGCGACGAGACAGTGTTACCACTCCAGCATCGAAAGCTTCAACTGATGTACCGTCGACAAATAATGTACCGTCAACGACTACGGGCGATCACAACGAAACACCAACGAGACCGCCTGAACCACCACCCGTCAGAACTTCAAGTGGAAGATCTGTGAAACGTCCACTTAGTGATTTATTCGAAAAAGGAAAGGAGATCCAGTGAAAATCGTTCTCCGCGACGATGCTCAGCCATATAGTGTACGTGTGCACCGCAAGGAGAGTGCCATTTCCATTGCTTCAAAAGGTAGAACAGGAACTGAACTGAATGATTGATGAAGGCATTATTGAGCGGGTGACTGAATCGACCGAGTGGTGTGCACCCATGGTCCCAGTGGTCAAGAAATCGGGACAGATCCGCATTTGTGTTGACCTAAAACGTTTAAACGAGAATGTGAAACGTGAAAAATACATTTTACCTACGTTGGAGGATGTAGCGTCAAAGTTAGTTGGAGCCACAGTTTTTTTCAACTTTGGATGCCGCTAGTGGATTCATCAAATTCCACTCGACAAAGAAAGTTCACGTCTGACAACGTTCATCACTCCACTGGGAAGATTCTGCTTTCGCCAGGTTCCGTTTGGGATCACCTCAGCTCCTGAAATTTTCCAACGCAAGATGGCCGACCTACTCGGCGATGAAGAGGATGCGGTCGCACGTATCGATGGCATTCTTGTGTTTGGCAAAACAATGGCTGAACATGATGCGCGTCTGAATCGAGTGCTCGATAAACCTCGAGATGCCGGCCCTCGTCTACAAAGAACGAAATGTCGCATCAGAAAGCCAAAGATTGACTATTATGGACACTGCATTCACGACGGTGGAGTCAGTGCGAATCCCGAGAAGGTCAAAGAAATAAATCACCTACCAGCTCTGACAAACGTAACAGAGTTACGTCGATTGATTGGCATGGTTAACTATTTGGGTCGATTCCTGCCGGACCTCTCCACAATCATGAGTCCAATGACTGACTTATTGAAATCGGACGTCGCATGGTTTTGGGGTCCACAACAAGAATCCGCACTAATTTCCGTGAAGAGAATGCTACTCACAACGCCAGCTGTAGCATTCTATGATCCTAGTAAGCCAACAGTGGTAAGTGCGGATGCTAGCAGTTACGGATTGGGCGGTGCGTTGTTCCAGCAGGACGATGGAGAACTGAAGCCAGTCGCTTACTGTTCACGGACTTTGAACCAATCAGAACGCAAATACGCGCAGATTGAGAAGGAGTGTTTGGCCTCTGTCTGGGCATGTAAACGATTCCAGCGTTATCTTGTCGGTTTGGAGAACTTCCGCCTTCTCACGGACCATACACCCTTGTTCCCCCGGATAAATATACAGGATCTGGATCGCGTTCCACTGAGATACTACTACGACTACGACGATTCTCAGTCACTGCCGAATATGCGACTGGAAAGTACCTCTTTGTGCCAGATACCCTCTCACGTAGTCTTGGATTCTATTGAAGCTAACCGACCGGTATCCGACAGAAAGATCCAGCGAATCACAGAAGCTTCATTGACAGACGCGAGTCTACAGACAGCCATGAATCTGACCAAACAAGTCTGGCCAGAGCACCTACAGAGTGTACCTCTTCAAGCTAGAGACTATTTCGCGTCGCGAAATGAACTGTCTGTGTCACATGGACTGTTACTTTACAGAGACAGGATTGTAATTCCCATCAGCATGAGAAATGAGATCGTAGAAAACATACACGATGGCCACATGGGCATAACGAAGTGCATTGAGCGCGCCAAGACAACCGTATGGTGGCCATGTATCTCCAAGGACATAAAGGAGAAAATCTCAACTTGTAAGTCCCGCAGGATTGGATTCACAGACCATCACAACGTAAGGAACCACTCATGACAACGCCTATGCCGCAACGTTCATGGCAGAAGATTTCAGCTGACCTGTTGGAACGGAACCAACAACACTATCTTGCTGTCATGGACTACCATTCGCGATATCTGGAGATTGCTCATCTGCCTAACATCACAAGCATGACTGTGATAGGCAAACTCAAAAACATGTTTGCACATTGGGGTGTCCCCGAAGTTCTCTTGTCTGATAACGCGACGCAGTTCACTGCAGCTGTGTTCACAGAATTCGCGGAAATGTATAACTTCACGCAGACCTTCAGCAGTCCCTATTTTCCGCAATCGAATGGAGAGGCAGAGAGCGCAGTAAAAATCACGAAAAGAATACTTAGCCAGGAAGATCCTTTCCTCGCTTTGATGGCGTACCGCTCCACACCAATAGCCGCCACAGTGTCAGCCCCGCAATCTGATTATGGGTAGACAAATGCGCACGCCGCTACCTGTCGTCGACAAGAAACTCAGACCAAAATGGCCGAATCGTCGAGTCGTTCAGGAGAGGGGCAAGAAGACGAAACAAAAATATCGTTTCTTCTACAATCCTCGTCATTCCACACGTTCGATGATTGATCTGGAGCCCGAAGACCCGGTTCGTGTTCAACTGGATGGTGAGAAGAAATGGGTTACTTCAGCCAGTCCAGAAAGGAGATCGTACGTCGTTCAAACTCCTACAGGTGTCTATCAGCGTAACCGTCGACATCTGCAGCTCACCGCCACACCTGGTAACCATGGTAACCAATCACCGCGACGAGACAGTGTTACCTCTCCAGCAATGACGGCTCCAACGGATGTACCGTCGACAACTAATGTACCGTCAACGTCTACGGGCGATCACACCGAAACACCAACGAGACCACCTGAACCACCACCCGTCAGAACTTCAAGTGGAAGATCTGTGAAACGTCCACTGAAGTACGACGACTATATGTAAATAGTTTGTTGGATCTTTACTTATCATCAGTGAATCTAAATGCTTAAGTTAAGCAATAAACAAGATCCAACTGGGTTGTCTGTTTAATTGACAGTTCGGGGAACTTTGTGTATTCACAGTTTGAGTGTTCGATTATCTAATTGCGTAATGATGGAGTCATCGAACAAGGACTGATATTACGAACTTTATTTTGAGAGACATTATATTGCATGGACATTTGTTGAGTAACGTTTCTGCAGAGTTGACTCGTCTTGTTAACGTAATGTAAAGTTCGAGCAAATTAGTCTGATTCAGTTGGTAACTTTAAGTTAAAGTAACTCCGAAAAGGGGAGATGTGCTGATTCGTTACGTTAACCTACATATAGCAAGAACTGCTCCCTATTGTAATCTAAAGTACGGGCTGCCCCAAGCAACGGAAGTGGGTAAACATGTGCTCGCTGTAAACTGTTGATGTCGTCTGCTTGCACGGATATTAAATTTGGCTATTTCCATGAACTATTGACTCGGTCCATTCATGATGGTAACTATACATCATAGTTTATGTCAATACACCGGAATTAAATATGTACCAGTACGTAAATATGCCATGACTGGTATCCATATCGTTGATATACGTTCATCCACGTCGATAATTACATCCAGTGAACTAAAAGTACATTACCTTTGTTCGAGAACTCTTTTAAAATATTTAGATCAGCCTATCCCATCATACACTTTATTCGAACTCTGACTAGGTACACATCTCAATATCGCGCACATTTTAAAGACATTTCCTGGCAATATACCCATTGTTTCGGGATCTGCAATTCATAGGTATTCATTGTAGTCTTTCGAGCAATGAAAATCTCCAGACTTTAATATACAGCCTCAGCTTCGACATAATCTACTATTGCTTCAACGGTAAATAAGTTGGGCCAGTCTCCTAGCGTGGTGTTGTACCTGGATTGGATAACAGATATCGCGGATCCACACGGCTCACAGACATGATTATCACTCTCGTTTTTCTCACGATGGCCTGTATCTCTATCGGTAAGTGAAAACATTGACAACATCACATCTAACCTAATGAAAACATGAATTCAGCTGACATCATGAAAGCCCAGTTAACATCATAAAAAAACTCCCATTTCATATCTAGGAAACATTGATACACAATAACATCATATAAACATTGATAACCAGTTCACATCATGAAAACACTGATACCCAACTATAAACACTACGGAAAAACACTCAGAGCTAGCCACCATGATACCTAGTTAACACCATGGATACGTTGATACTCAGCTAACATCATGAGCACATTGATACCCGATAACACCAGAAAATACCAAGATCATCAAACATTGAGGCCCATCGAACATCATTAACGCATCGTTACCCAATAACATCACCAAGTATCCAGTCAATATCATGGAAACTTTGATACCCAGCTAACATCTATGAAAAATACACAGATAAACAAAATGAATATATTGAAACCCATCTGACATCGTAAAAACATTCAAGATCAGTAACATCTGAAAATACCAGTTAATATCATGACTTTGATACCAGTATGAACACATTGATATTCGGGTAATATTGCGAAAACATTGATACCCAGAAAAAATGATTATAACTTTGATACGCAGTTAATCAGCATGAACATGGGGATACCCAGCTAACGCCATGATCACTCACTAACATCAGGAATAGAAACATCACCATGAAAACACTGATGCTCGGCTAGTTCCACAAAAAACATTGATGCAGAGTAACATCTGAAAATACCCAGTTAATATCATGAAAATGTTGATATCATCAAGAAAAACATTGGTATAAAGGTAACGTTACATGACCAATTGATACCCAGACATATTCAAAATACCATCTGTGTCCTGTTAGCGTCTTTAAAACATGCATACACAGTAACGTCTGGAAATACCCTGCCGATATTACGGAAACTTTGATATCATCATTAACACATTGAAATCCAGGTAGTATCACGAAAACAGTGATAAACAGATATAACGATGATAACATTAATACCTATCTAATATCATGAAAACATTGATACTAAGACAACAGTGAAATCATCGATACCGAAGTAACATCATGAAAACATTGATATCCCAATAACATAAAAAAACTCATTTCCAGTTAACATGAAAAAACATTGATAATATAGTGAGTTTGTTTTTCTCGATTTGTAAAATCCTGTTATACATGGATTGATCACGTATGTGATATGAGAGGTGATACCATATTTTCTAGGAACCCATTATGCCACTGCGAGCGCAGTCCATAACAAGAGCTTCTGTCCGTGATATGGCCAATCCAGGTTAATAAGGTGGGAGTGGCATATCAGGGGCACTGTCCCTCATACAGACACGGCCGCCATTATGGTTTCGCTCCTCTTCGAGTGAAGAGGGTGAAAAAGTTGAGGGAAATCAGCAATATCATGGGCAACTTCATGAGTCACCCGAAGGTTCTTTCTTAGCCCCATGCTATACAGTCCATCTCCAGGTCCTCCCATTAGGGTGAATGGATGAGTGCCTGACGAGGCATAACAACCGCCTTGCCGAATAAGATCATGTTTAGATAATTATTTGTGCTTGGATATCTACAGGACGTGTATGCCATCCCCGGAGGAAGGAACTCGTCCCATTTGTGTTATTGATTTCCACAATACACTGTCAACTAGTTGCCACAGTTTTGTTGAATCTCTCGACAGTCTCATTTGATTGAGATCACATGCAAGAGGTTCCAGTCTTGATAATTTGGAGAAGTTCACGACTTTGTAACGGTGTTCCAAATCTGCATATAAAGTTGTCTAATAATGCCTGAGATGTGACCAGTGTTTCCATCCTCTATTTGCCTCAACTTTACTTCACTGGGTGTCCAACTTTCCAGTAATACTATGCTTTGTTTAGGTTCCTCCGTTACTGGTGTCTTACATCTGCTTACTGCCATCGATTGCCCTGCAATATCTCCATTGTGTTCGTCATCAGTTTGAAACTGAGTATCTGCCGTTTGACAGATAACCTCTTCTAAGTCGGTCATTCGTCTGCTGTTGGTTAACACATGCCGAATATCGTCTTCATCACAATGCATCCGCATTAGCATGACTGGGTCCAGCCCGATGTGTTATCTCTGAATTGTGTGTCCTTAATACCTCCAACCACCTGGCAGTTTGACCATTGTTTTTTTCATCCAACTCACAGCGGCATTATCAGTTCTCAATACGATGTTCTGCCCATAAAGAATTGGATGGAAGTGGTTGAGTGCAACAACAACATCAAGTAGGTCTTTCTGGTGACGCAGTATACCCACTCGTATACCCACTCGGGCTCATGTAAGCTATGACTCGCTCTGTGTCACTCTGTTCCTGGGACAACACGGCCCCCATTGCCTGCTCACTGGCATCAGTGTCCACAATTACAACCTGTTTGGGAGTGGGTATGTCAGTATGGGGCGAGGGTCAAGAAGGATTCCTTAGGCTCCTTGAATGACTTGTCACACTCGGCATTCCAGCTGAATGTAGCCCCTTTCTCTGTAAGCTTATGAAGAGGTTGTGCCCTTGTCGCGATCCCGCCGAAGAAACGACGGTAATATGAGCATAATCACAGGAAGCTCCTAACTTGTTTAGAATTCAATGGTTGAGACCATTCTCGTACTGTTGATAATTTTTCAGGGTCTGTCTGAATACCCTCTTGAGATAATACGTATCCTAGATATTTTATTGATCTTTGGAAGAGAATACAGTTTAAGGGTTATAGTTTCAAGTTTGCCTCCTTGAGCCTCTTGAAGACTCGTCTCCGTCTCTTTATCACCTTCTCGAAAGATTGATAAAGACGGTAGAGCTACATCAGATGTACTTGGCACAGACTGAGAAGGTGATAAGGCGCCCAAGCTGATGAAAGGTGACCAAGAACCATAATCAATAGCAACAACAAAATTGCTGCAAGACAGGACAAATGGGTATATCATTGGATAGATAAGAAAGATAACAGTAGTAGGTAAAAGGCATTTAAAGTTAACTTTCACCCGGATGTAGAGGTCATTTGGAGAGGATTTGAGGAGGAGAGGTCAAGTGCACCATAGTTCCGGCAGAATCACCAAAAAGCTACCTCCAACACAGGAGAGTTCCAATTGTTGCAGGGAATGTATTCATCCGCGGTGATGCGGTCTGGCAGCGGTTTTGGCGGTGATGCGGTCGCGGGAAAACCTTCCGCGGAGAAGAAGTAGTCCCTAGATAAAATGGTCCGATTGGGTCGAGTGAGGTATCAAAGTGAAGCATTCGTGAAGGAGCATCTAATGGGCTGGGTGTGGGGTTGAAATAGCGGCATTCTGCGCATGCGCGGTGGCCAAAGGGTATGAAAATAGCCGTTTTGGGATGTAGGGGAGCCACTAATGGGCCGATGGAGTCGTATGAGGTATCAATGTGAAGCCTATGTGAGGGGGCATCTGACTGGACTAGTGGCTCGGGCGTTGTCACCATTCTGCGCATGCGCAGACAGGGAATTGTGGAAAAAGGGTATGGAAATAGACGTGTTGGGATCTAGGGGAGTCCCTAATGGTCCAATGGAGTTATATGAGGTATCAATGTGAAGCTTAGGTGAGGGGGCATCTGACTGGACTAGTGGCTCGGCCGTTGTCACCATTCTGCGCATGCGCAGACAGGGAATTCTGGGAAAAGGGTGTGAAAATAGACGTTTTGGGATCTAGGTGAGTCTCTAATGGGCCGATGGAGTTGTATGAGGTATCAGTGTGAAGCATTCGTGAAGGGGCATCCGATGGGCTGGGTGTACGATTGAAATATCGGCATTCTGCGCATGCGCGGTGGCCAAAGGGTATGAAAATAGACGTTTTGGAGCTAGGGGAGTCCCTAATGGACCAATGGGGTCATATGAGGTATCAAAGTGAAGCATTCGTGAAGGGGCATCTGATGGGCTGGGTGTGGGGTTGAAATATCTGCATTCTGTGCATGCGCGGTGGCCAAAGGGTATGAAAATAGACGTTTTGGGATCTAGGGGAGCCCCTAATAGGCCGATGGAGTTGTATGAGGTATCCATGTGAAGCCTATGTGAAGGGGCATCCAGTCATGGGTGGGTGCATGTAAAAAATTTCTAGAAAAAAAAATACGGAACACAGACTTTATCGAAGAATCCGGGAAAATGCCTTTATGGGGTATGAGGGGTATATAGGTCGCCGGGCTTAACGGGGCTGGGCTAGCAATAGAGTTATCTCCCCCTAGTTCCAGGGTGGGTGTATGTAAAATTTTTCCTGAAAAAATACGGAACACGGACTTTATCCTAAATTACAGAAAATGCCTATATGGGGTATGGGGGGGTATAGGACCATCCTGGGAAACCTACTTCTCGACATTTGCGGTACAGGTTGTGGGGTCTCGTTTTCTTAGTCTCGTCAAGACAAACATGATAGGAAGTGTCGCGGAGCGAATCATTGAAATTTTTGGAAAAGTACCATATAGCCCATAAAGTCCCATACTAACATCTTCTCTAGCCAAGTCGACGTACATCACGTTGCTCTGTACATTGCCTTGGCATACTTCTCTAGTAAAGTTGAAACGTGAATCCTCATCGATGAGTGGAATGCAGAGACGGCTTGCTGCATCCAATCAGATTGCGCGTTACGTACGGGTAGCAGTTGATTACCTGTATGGAGGTTCCCACTAAGAACGAGTTGTGTCGAATGTGTGGGGAAATTCTGCCGAAACAAAAAACAGGAGAAGCATTTTCACGGCCACTTTCGGTGTTCTGATCAGTTGAATCAGCTTTTGGGACGCGCTGCACGGTCGAACGATAACGAATCGCCCTGCGAGTGTGGTCGACTTGAAATTGAAGGGGAACAACTCCTGGAGGCAAAAAGTCGCTCCTCGTTAAAACTTCCGCTAGGTGGCGCAGAGCAGTACTCCTCTGCCACCAGCCAAGAATGTCAAGGCAGCGTAGAGAGCTTTGCGATGTAGTTGACTTGTCTGGTGAAGATGCATACTAGGGGTATAGGACCGATGTTTGTCCCACTGGGAAACCTACTTCTATACATTTGCGGTAGGGTTGTTTGGATTTGTTTTCTTAGTCTGGTCATTTAGAACATGATAGGAAGCGTCCCGGAGCGAAGCGGTGAAATTTTTGAAAAAAGTCACCGAGACCCATATAGACCCATATAGGCCCATACTGGGGTATAGGACCAGTGTTTGCCCCACTGGGAAACCTACTTCTAGACATTTGCGGTAGGGTTGTTTGGATTTATTTTCTTAGTCTCGTCATTTAGAACATGATAGGAAGTGTCCCGGAGCGAAACGGTGAAATTTTTGAAAAAGTCACCGAGACCCATATAAACTAACACCTCAACAAAAGTAAGTTCCCCCCTAAACATTGGCCAATATTTTCTAAGATAGTTATGCGATTGTAACGAGATTTCTCACAGAGTATCAGTTTGACCAGCGCAACAATCAGTGAAAATGGTTACCCTGCAGGTGGCACTATGCCTGAATGCACATGGATTCAATGCAAGACGGTCGCATTTCAAAAATTGTAAAACAGATTATCAAAGACAGATTTTATTCAATCATGAACAAATCCTAACAGGTGTAGCAAAGACAGTGCTATCCAATCACACGGTTTGACCAGAGCAACAATCGGTGGAAAAGATTGCCCTGTACGTGGTGCTATGCCTGAATGGGCATGCATTGAATGTAACTCGGTAGCATTTCCATAAATTGCAAAGAAGATTATCAAAGACAGATTTTATTAAATAACTAACAAATCCTAACCGCTAAAGCAAAGACAGTGCTATCCAATCACACGGTTTGACCGGAGCAGCAATCAGTGAATATGATCACCGTGTAGGTGGTGCTATGCCTTAACCCTGTCAGGCCTGGAGGGCCATTATAGCCCCTCCTACCAAACTTTCTCTCCTATCTCCGGAGCAACAACAAAATAAAAGCAGACCTTTTAGTTTGTCATATTGGGGTCAGTTTGAACGTACATTGTATTTGCATATCCTCCGAACAGAGAATTATGGGTAAATCCAAGATGGCGGCCATGTCAGGTACCAGAAATTTTTTCTTCAAACGTTCTGCTTTTCCTCGCGAAAAAGTGGGTGAAAATGATTTTATTTCACATCGGACTATTATTTACTAATTTATCATGCAGTTTTTGCAAAAAATACATACATAAAAAAATCCGAAAAATCTGACCCCAAAAAATCGACCAAAAATACGTCACTGTGACGTCATCTAATGTTTGCATCATGTTCTGGTAGAGCAACTACATGTAAAACGTCCACTTGTATTTTGTTTTGCTCCGGAGATAAGAGAGAAAGTTTGGTAGGAGGGGCTATTATGGCCCTCCAGGCCTGACAGGGTTAAGGCCTAGCACCACCTACACGGTAATCATATTCACCGATTGCTGCTCTGGTCAAACCGTGTGATTGGATAGCACTGTCTAGCTCTACCGGTTAGGATTTGTTCGTTATTGAATAAGATCTGTCTTTAATAATCTGTTTTGCAATTTATGGAAATGCTACCGTCTTGCATTCAATGCATGCTCATTCAGGCATAGTACCACGTACAGGGTAATCTTTTTCATCGATTGTTGCTCTGGTCAAATCGTGTGATCGGATATCACCGTTTTTTGTTCTACCGGTTAGGATTTGTTCGTTACTGAATAAAATCTGTCTTTAATAATCTGTTTTGCAATTTATGGAAATGCTACCGTCTTGCATTCAATGCATGCTCATTCAGGCATAGTACCACGCACAGGGTAATCTTTTTCATCGATTGTTGCTCTGGTCAAATCGTGTGATCGGATATCACCGTTTTTTGTTCTACCGGTTAGGATTTGTTCGTTACTGAATAAAATCTGTCTTTAATAATCTGTTTTGCAATTTATGGAAATGCTACTGTCTTACATTCAATGCATGCTCATTCAGGCATAGCACCACGTAAAGGGTAATCATTTTCACCGATTGTTGCTCTAGTCAAACCGTGTGATTGGATATCACTGTCCTTGCTCTAACTGTTAGGATGTGTTCGTGATTGAATAAAATCTGTCTTTGATAATCTGTTTTGCAATTTTTGAAATGCGACCGTCTTGCATTGAATTCATGTTCATTCAGGCATAGCACCACCTACAGGGTAATCATTTTCACTGATTGTTGCGCTGGTCACACTAATGCTCTGTGAGAAATGTCGTTAGAATCGCATAAATATCTTAGAAAATATTAACCAATGTTTAGGGGGGAACTTACTTTTGTTGAGGTGTATATAGTCCCATACTGGGGGTATAGGACCGATGTTTGTGCCACTGGGAAACCTACTTCTATACATTTGCAGTAGGGTTGTTTGGATTTATTTTCTTAGTCTCGTCATTTAGAACGCGATAGGAAGTGTCCCGGAGCGAAACGGTGAAATTTTTGAAAAAAGTCACCGCGGCCTGGGTAAGCCCATAGGCCTATAGTGCATGGCTATGGGTGTATAGGGCCATACGGGGTGGACATGTTGGAGTCTAGGTGAGTCCCTAATGGTCCAATGGGGTCGAGTGAGGTCTTATTTTGAAGCTCTCGTGGAGGAGCACTTGACTACACTAACGGTTCGTTCGTGTTCAATAGTCTGCGCATGCGCAGACTGGCCCGTAGTATAGAAAGCAGACATTTTGGGGGGTATGTGGGTGTGTGTTTGGGTTAGAGATGGGCTATTCACGGTTCGAATGGGTCGTGTGATGTATCCATGTGAAGCCTATGTGAGGGAGCCTCTGATGGCGTGGGTGTGGGGTTGAAATATCGTCATTCTGCGCATGCGCAGCCTGGCCGTAATATGGAAATAGACGTTTTTGGGGTCTAGCCGAGCCCCTCATGGGCCTATTGGGTCGAGTGAGGTATCCATGTGAAGGCTAGATGTGGGGGCTAGATTAATTATATATTCTGTATTATACAATCGGATAGCGGTTGTCGTGAATAACAACAAGTTCAGCAATGTTTATATAGTTTATTATCCCCAATGTTACATCATACCCAGGCTGGGGGAGCCGCCCTGGGTATGTTTAGTATGTTCACAGCAAAACAAATTGAAATATCAAACACCATGTTTTATTATTTAACGCACCGTCACATTAGGTACAAGTGTTTACTGAGCTCAAGTCAACGATCAGTATGTAGACATAGAGAGTATGTGCGGCATCTTATGGTATTCATCAGTGCGCGGGTGACGCATTCAACCGATGGTCGGTCAGCTTGGTAAGGAAAAACGTGACATTGGTTACCCTCTCTACCACCCATTGTATGTTGGGGCGTTGACGATGTGCCCATCTCAAGGGTTCCACGGTGTCCAGTATCTCCAGCATCGTCTCTAGTGACCTCCGGTTAATGATGGTGAACGGCTGGTCAGACACATAGATATTATTGCCGGGATAATAATACCGTAACTGGCCCGTCTTTTTGTGACGTAAGATGTACCCGAAAGCGACATTCAATTTGAAAGCCGTAGTTTGATCTTTGAAAATGGCTTCCACGTAGCTGCGTAGACGGGTGCGGTTGGTCAGTGGAAAATTGTAAATATCTTGAATAGGGCCATGAGGGTGGAAACAGTGCCGTGTCATGGACCAATGGCGCCGATCGATGTCACTCACTGGATGGTTGTCCTGTAAGAGATCGCCCAGAAAATGTTCGATGTTATCAGGCGTATGACTCGAAACCGTAACGCTGGGGTCCGGCTGGATATCCAGGCTCTTCTGAACTGTGGGTATAGGCGGGCTCTCCTTCATCGCATCACCATTGGCGTTCATCTCCCCGGGCTTATCTTCACTGGGTCTGACCTTCCGCGGCTCCTCTTCAGTAAGAAGTTGTCGCTCAAACCGTAGAGACGGACCATGAATCAAACGCTGATGCCGTCTTAACTGACTGCGTCGTTTGAAGAGTTGACCACAATCCTCGCATGGACGCTTGGGTGGCCCATGAATTGAACGTTCGTGGTGCAGTAACTGATCCTCCCGATTAAATGACCCTGCGCAGGTTATACAAGTATACCGTGCATCGTTGTGGGTGGAGGCCTCGTGGCGTCGTAAATTATCTAGATGAGTAAACTGCCTCTGACAAGTTGTGCAAGTGAACATCTTGGTGGAATCGCCCAGAAAATGTTCGATGTTGTCAGGCGTATGACTGTACCGGGGCATGAATCAACCGTTGGTGTCGCAGCAACTGACTGCGTCGTTTGAAGAGTTGACCACAATCCTCGCATGGAAGCTTGGGTGGCCCATGAATTGAACGTTCGTGGCGCAGTAAATCATCCTCCCGATTAAATGACCGTGCGCAGGCTATACAAGTATACCGTGCATCGTTGTGGGTGGAGGCCTCGTGGCGTCGTAAATTATCTAGACGAGTAAGCTGCTCCTGGCAAGTTGTGCAAGTGAACATCTTGGTGGTTGACAGAGTGTCTGATGAAACGGCAAGGCCGCTTCCCTTTTATAGCACGCTAGCTGTGATCTATTTTTAGCACACTCAGTTCAACTGCCTACCGGATGTAGGCGCACACGTCAGCGACAAGATCCCGGATGTACAAGAACCCGAATGTACCCGGATGTAAAAGTCCCCGGATGTAAAAGTGCCCGGATGTTCAATTCACTTCGCCCACTGGAAAATTTCCTCTCTCCTCGTGCAAAGATCACATCCGGCCAAGGATACACCTTCAAGGCAGGTCAGGCATAGCTGGCGATGGTAGCGGAGATCTCCGGGCTCTCCCCTGGTTGAGCTATAACCCACACTGAAGAAATCATCTATCATTTCCATAGTTATGGGCGGGTATGTTTTGGTAACTCGTTTGGGACACCTTTTCGTCAATCTTCAACGATTGCTCGTCTGCCTTGGAATTGGCTGGCTTTTCCATTTGATTGGGTCTGGTTGGTGTAGAGATGGACCATCCGCGTTGCGAATGCGTCATGGGAGGTGTCATGTTGTAGCTCTCGGAGTATAGACCCAAATTTGAGAGATATTTACAGCATCTGTGACGTCTGTGACGCCCATCAACACCATTCTTAATGCTTCAACTCCCTGGTGAAATAGCTCAGAAGCTCTGATATTCCATGGAATTGTCACTAATTCTTCGAAATGCAGTGACGCCCGTCGACGCCCGTCGTTACACCTTAACACTCTAACATAACGCCATGATATAGACCGGAGAGAGAACAACAACAGCAACAACAACAAGGATGACACATGAGAGAACAACAACAACAAGAATTTTTTTTTCATATAGTTTATTCTCCCCAATGTTACATCATACCCACGCTGGGGGAGCCGCGTTGGGTATATTTACAATTCAAGAAGATTCTTGTCCAATCAGAGGCCACCATTTGCATCTGTCATATTCGTTCCTGTCCGTTAGATGTATTCTCGGCTACTCTTGTCCAATCAGAAGTCGCCATTTCAGAAAGTTCCATCTTCGGCCATGTTCGCTCTGAACCGTTTTGTTCTAATCGTCATCGGGCAGGCCAGGATACCGTTGAGGAAACATATCCTCAGATAGTTGTTTGCGCATTCTGAGTATCTATCAGTGCATGGGTGAATACTTTCATCCGATGGGGGTGGTGGGTCAGTTTAACCACGAAGAAGGTAACATTGGTGACCCTCTCCACTACCCACTTGGTGTTGGGACGCTGTTCATAGGCCCATTCCAAGGGATCCACAGTGTCCAGTTGGGCCAGCATCGTCTCTAGCGACGCCCGATTGGTGATTGTGAAAGGATGGTCGTACACTGGGTTGATGGCACTGGAATAGAAATAGCACAATTCACGCGTCATCTTATGGCATAAGATGTACCCAAATGCTACATTTAATGTGAAGAACGTAGGTTGGTCATTGAAGATGGCTTCCACGTAGCTGCGTAGACGGGCGAGGTCGGTCAGTCGGAAATTGTACAAGTCCAATATAGGGCGATGACGGTGGAAGCAGTGTCGGATCATGGACCAATGGCGTCGATACATCTCACTCACTGGATGATCTTCGGGTAAGAGATCGCTGGGAACATCCACCGCATCTTCCAGAAAATGTTCGTTGTTGTCAGGCGTATGACTGGAAACAGTAATGCTAGGGACCGGCTGGATATCTAGGCTCTTCTGAGCTGTGGGTATAGGCGGGCTCTCCGTGATCGCATCACCAGTGGCATTCTTCTCCCCGGGTTCATCTTCAGTGGATCTGTCCCTCCTGGGTGCCTCTTTAGTGGAAAGTTGTCCCTCATGCCGTGGTGACGGACCATGAATCAAACGCTCATGCCGTTTTAACTGACTGGGTCGTCTGAAGAGTTGACCGCATTCTTCGCATGGACGCTTGGGTGGCCCATGAATTGAACGTTCATGGCGCTGTAAATGATCTGGGCGCTGAAACGACAGTGTAGGCCTACATATCGTACAGCTATACCGGGCGGTTCCATCGTGCTTGGTAGCCTCATGGCGGCGCAAGTCGTGCCGGCGAGTGAATGATTTCGAGCACGTAGTACAAGTGAACATCTTGGTGGTTGACAGAGTGTCTGATGAAACGGCCAGGCCGTTTCCTTTTTATAGCAAGCTAGCTGTTGATCTATTTTTAGCACAATCAGTTCAACTTGGACGTCAGCGACAAGAACCCGGATGTAGGCGTGTGTGTATGTGTGTGCTTGCGAGTGTGTTTCTTGGATCGGAGCTCTTGGAGCTCAAAGCCTGTGGAGCTCAGAGCTCGGAAGTGACATTTGCATATGCCCTCTGTGAGGTCACTTCCGCTTCCGTTCACGTGACCGAAACTGACCTTTGACCCCGGCGCGCAAAGGTTTCCACCGCGGTTGAACTGATTGTGCTAAAAATAGATCAACAGCTAGCTTGCTATAAAAAGGAAACGGCCTGGCCGTTTCATCAGACACTCTGTCAACTACCAAGATGTTCACTTGTACTACGTGCTCGAAATCATTCACTCGCCGGCAGGACTTGCGCCGCCATGAGGCTACCAAGCACGATGGAACCGCCCGGTATAGCTGTACGATATGTAGGCCTAAACTGTCGTTTCAGCGCCCAGATCATTTACAGCGCCATGAACGTTCAATTCATGGGCCACCCAAGCGTCCATGCGAAGAATGCGGTCAACTCTTCAGACGACCCAGTCAGTTAAAACGGCATGCGCGTTTGATTCATGGTCCGTCACCACGGCATGAGGGACAACTTTCCACTAAAGAGGCACCCAGGAGGGACAGATCCACTGAAGATGAACCCGGGGAGAAGAATGCCACTGGTGATGCGATCACGGAGAGCCCGCCTATACCCACAGCTCAGAAGAGCCTAGATATCCAGCCGGTCCCTAGCATTACTGTTTCCAGTCATACGCCTGACAACAACGAACATTTTCTGGAAGATGCGGTGGATGTTCCCATCGATCTCTTACCCGAAGATCATCCAGTGAGTGAGATGTATCGACGCCATTGGTTCATGATCCGACAATGCTTCCACCGTCATCGCCCTATATTGGACTTGTACAATTTCCGACTGACCGACCTCGCCCGTCTACGCAGCTACGTGGAAGCTATCTTCAATGACCAACCTACGTCCTTCACATTAAATGTAGCATTTGGGTACATCTTATGCCATAAGATGACGCGTGAATTGTGCTATTTCTATTCCAGTGCCATCAACCCAGTGTATGACCATCCTTTCACAATCACCAATCGGGCGTCGCTAGAGACGATGCTGGCCCAACTGGACACTGTGGATCCCTTGGAATGGGCCTATGAACAGCGTCCCAACACCAAGTGGATAGTGGAGAGGGTCACCAATGTTACGTTCTTCGTGGTTAAACTGACCCACCACCCCCATCGGATGAAAGTATTCACCCATGCACTGATAGATACTCAGAATGCGCAAACAACTATCTGAGGATATGTTTCCTCAACGGTATCCTGGCCTGCCCGATGACGATTAGAACAAAACGGTTCAGAGCGAACATGGCCGAAGATGGAACTTTCTGAAATGGCGACTTCTGATTGGACAAGAGTAGCCGAGAATACATCTAACGGACAGGAACGAATATGACAGATGCAAATGGTGGCCTCTGATTGGACAAGAATCTTCTTGAATTGTAAATATACCCAACGCGGCTCCCCCAGCGTGGGTATGATGTAACATTGGGGAGAATAAACTATATGAAAAAAACTTCTTGTTGTTGTTGTTCTCTCATGTGTCATCCTTGTTGCTGTTGTTGTTCTCTCTCCGGTCTATATCATGGCGTTATGTTAGAGTGTTAAGGTGTAACGACGGGCGTCGACGGGCGTCGACGGGCGTCACTGCATTTCGAAGAATTAGTGACAATTCCATGGAATATCAGAGCTTCTGAGCTATTTCACCAGGGAGTTGAAGCATTAAGAATGGTGTTGATGGGCGTTGCTACAAGATGACACCTCACACGGTCCATTTGGACCGCGGATGGTCCATCTCTACACCAAATAACACCCTTCACTGCTCAAAAATGCCCACTTTCGCTACTACTCGTACTGATGACGTCACCAATGACGTCACAGATGCTGTAAATATCTCTCAAATTTGGGTCTATACTCCGAGAGCTACAACATGACACCTCCCATGACGCATTCGCAACGCGGATGGTCCATCTCTACACCAACCAGACCCAATCAAATGGAAAAGCCAGCCAATTCCAAGGCAGACGAGCAATCGTTGAAGATTGACGAAAAGGTGTCGGTTCCCGCTCGACTCCCCAAACGAGTTACCAAAACATACCCGCCCATAACTATGGAAATGATAGATGATTTCTTCAGTGTGGGTTATAGCTCAACCAGGGGAGAGCCCGGAGATCTCCGCTACCATCGCCAGCTATGCCTGACCTGCCTTGAAGGTGTATCCTTGGCCGGATGTGATCTTTGCATGAGGAGAGAGGAAATTTTCCAGTGGGCGAAGTGAATTGAACATCCGGGCACTTTTACATCCGGGGACTTTTACATCCGGGTACATTCGGGTTCTTGTACATCCGGGATCTTGTCGCTGACGTGTGCGCCTACATCCGGTAGGCAGTTGAACTGAGTGTGCTAAAAATAGATCACCAGCTAGCGTGCTATAAAAGGGAAACGGCCTTGCCGTTTCATCAGACACTCTGTCAACCACCAAGATGTTCACTTGCACAACTTGCCAGAAGCAGTTTACTCGTCTAGATAATTTACGACGCCACGAGGCCTCCACCCACAACGAATGCACGGTATACTTGTATAACCTGCGCACGGTCATTTAATCGGGAGGATGATTTACTGCGCCACGAACGTTCAATTCATGGGCCACCCAAGCGTCCATGCGAGGATTGTGGTCAACTCTTCAAGCGACGCAGTCAGTTGCTGCGACACCAACGGTTGATTCATGCCCCGGTACAGAGTCATACGCCTGACAACATCGAACATTTTCTGGGCGATTCCACCAAGGATGTTCACTTGCACAACTTGTCAGAGGCAGTTTACTCGTCTAGATAATTTACGACGCCACGAGGCCTCCACCCACAACGATGCACGGTATACTTGTATAACCTGCGCAGGGTTATTTAATCGGGAGGATCAGTTACTGCGCCACGAACGTTCAATTCATGGGCGACGCAAGCGTCCATGCGAGGATTGTGGTCAACTCTTCAAACGACGCAGTCAGTTAAGACGGCATCAGCGTTTGATTCATGGTCCGTCTCTACGGTTTGAGCGACAACTTCCTACTGAAGAGGAGCCGCGGAAGATCAGACCCAGTGAAGATAAGCCCGGGGAGACGAACGCCAATGGTGATGCGATGAAGGAGAGCCCGCCTATACCCACAGTTCAGAAGAGCCTGGATATCAGCCGGACCCCAGCGTTACGGTTTCGAGTCATACGCCTGACAACATCGAACATTTTCTGGGTGATCTCTTACAGGACAACCACCCAGTGAGTGACATCGATCGGCGCCATTGGTCCATGACACGGCACTGTTTCCACCCTCATGGCCCTATTCAAGATATTTACAATTTTCCACTGACCAACCGCACCCGTCTACGCAGCTACGTGGAAGCCAGCTTCAAAGATCAAACTACGGCCTTCAAATTGAATGTCGCTTTCGGGTACATCTTACGTCACAAAAAGACGGGCCAGTTACGGTATTATTATCCCGGCAATAATATCTATGTGTCTGACCAGCCGTTCACCATCATTAACCGGAGGTCACTAGAGACGATGCTGGAGATACTGGACACCGTGGAACCCTTGAGATGGGCACATCGTCAACGCCCCAACATACAATGGGTGGTAGAGAGGGTAACCAATGTCACGTGTTTCCTTACCAAGCTGACCGACCACCGCCATCGGTTGAATGCGTCACCCGCGCACTGATGAATACCATAAGATGCCGCACATACTCTCTATGTCTACATGCTGATCGTTGACTTGAGCTCAGTAAACGCTTGTACCTAATGTGACGGTGCGTTAAATAATAAAACATGGTGTTTGATATTTCAATTTGTTTTGCTGTGAACATACTGAACATACCCAGGGCGGCTCCCCCAGCCTGGGTATGATGTAACATTGGAGATAATAAACTATATAAACATTGCTGAACTTGTTGTTATTCACGACAACCGCTATCCGATTGTATAATACAGAATATATAATTAGTCTAGCCCCCACATCTAGCCTTCACATGGATACGTCACTCCACCCAATAGGCCCATGAGGGGCTCGGCTAGACCCCAAAAACGTCTATTCCATAGTACGTCCAGGCTGCGCATGCGCAGAATGACGATATTTCAACCCCACACCCACGCCATCAGAGGCTCCCTCACATAGGCTTCACATGGATACATCACACGACCCATTCGAACCGTGAATAGCCCATCTCTAACCCAAACACACACAAACATACCCCCCAAAATGCCTGCTTTCTATACTACGGGCCAGTCTGCGCATGCGCAGACTATTGAACCCGGACGAACCATTAGTGTAGTCAAGTGCTCCTCCACGAGAGCTTCAAAATAAGACCTCACTCGACCCCATTGGACTATTAGGGACTCACCTAGACTCCAACATGTCCACCCCGTATGACCCTATACACCCATAGCCATGCAGTATAGGCCTATTGGCCTACCCAGGCCTCGGTGACTTTTTTCAAAAATTTCACCGTTTTGCTCCGGGACACTTCCTATCGTGTTCTAAATGACGAGACGTGAAAAACAAATCCAAACAACCCTAACGCAAATGTATAGAAGTAGGTTTCCCAGGGGGACAAACATTGATCCTATACCCCCAGTATGGGACTATATGGGTCTATATGGGCTGTATGGTACTTTTTCTAAAATTTCACAGATTCGCTCCGGGATACTTCCTATCATGTTTTTCTTGACGAGACTAAGAAAACGAGACCCCACAACCTATACCGCAAATGTCTAGAAGTAGGTTTCCCAGGGGGACAAACATTGGTCCTATACCCCCAGTATGGGACTATATGGGGCTATATCGTACTTTTTCAAAAATTTCACCGATTCGCTCAGGGACACTTCCTATCATGTTTGTCTTGACGAGACGTGAAAACAAATCCAAACAACCCTACCGCAAATGTCGAGAAGTAGGTTTCCCAGGGGGACAAACATTGGTCCTATACCCCCCATACCCCATATAGGCATTTTCACGTAATTTAGAATAAAGTCCGTGTTCCGTATTTTTTCAGGAAAAATTTTACATACACCCACCCTGGAACTAGGGGAGATAACTCTATTGATAGGCAAGCCCGTTAAGCCCGGCGACCTATATACCCCCCATACCCCATATAGGTATTTTACCGGATTTTTCGATAAAGTCCGTGTTCCGTTTTTTTTTCAGGAAAATTTTTACATGCACCCACCCACGACTGGATGCCCTTTCACCTAGGCTTCACATGGATACCTCATACAACTCCATCGGCCCATTAGGGGCTCCCCTAGATCCCAACACGTCTATTTTCATACCCTTTGGCCACCGGGCATGCGCAGAATGCCGATATTTCAACCCCACACCCAGCCCATCAGATGCCCCTTCACGAATGCTTCACTTTGATACCTCATACAACTCCATCGACCCATTAGTGGCTTCCCTAGCTCCAAAACGTCTAGCGGGACCCATACAGGGTCCAGTTTTCGACACTAGGTGACCACATTCCGACGAAATGTCCAGTTTTCGACACCGGATGTGCCGCCATCTTGAACATACGTGCCGACATCTTGGATATGTCCCATAATGCACCGGTCAAAATACTCGCTTCTGATTGGGCGAGAGCTCTGTGACAGATTTGAAATACTCGCTTCTGATTGGACGAGAGCTCCGCATTGCGTCTCCGCATGCGCAGAACGATATTCCTACCGCACACCCAACCCATCAGATGCCCCTTCACGAATGCTTCTCTTTGATACCTCACTCGGCCCCATTGGTCCACTAGGGGCTCCCCTAGCTCCAAAACGTCTATTTCCATACCCTTTGACCACCGCACATGCGCAGAATGCCGATATTTCAACCCCGCACCCAGCCCATCAGATGCCCCTTCACGAATGCTTCACTTTGATACCTCACTCGACCCCATTGGACCATTAGTGGCTCCCCCAGCTCCAACACGTCTATTTTCATACCCTTGGGCCACCGCGCATGCGCAGAATGCCGCTATTTCAACCCCACACCCAGCCCATCAGATGCCCCTTCACATAGGCTTCACTTTGATACCTCACTCGACCCCATTGGACCATTAGTGGCTCCCCTACATCCCAAAACGTCTATTTTCATACCCTTGGGCCACCGCGCATGCGCAGAATGCCGATATTTCAACCCCACACCCAGCCCATTAGAATGCTTCACTTTGATACCTCACTCGACCCCATCGGACCATTTTATCTAGGGACTACTTTTTCTCCGCGGAAGGTTTTTCCCGCGACCGAATCACCGCCAAAACTGCTGCCAGACCGCATCACCGCGGATGAATACATTCTGAATACATCCCCTCCAACAATTGGAACTCTCCTGTGTTGGAGGTAGCTTTTGGTCATTCTGGCGGAACTATAGTACACTTGACCTCTCCTCCTCAAATCCTCCTCAAATGACCTCTACATCCGGGTGAAATGTTACTTTAAATGCTTGCTATATACTACTACCCTTAGTCCTCTGGTTTATGATGGCCTCTTTACGAGTATATATCCTATCGATTGCCCAATTCTATTCATCTGGGTCACATGTTCAAAAGGGATATCATTGACACTGCTCTGCTTTTGTCAACTTATATAACACACTTGATGGTTACAAAAACCTTAACGCGACACCTACTTACTGTGAACTATATATACTAATCTATTGACAAGGCCAAACGAATATTTGAAGATGTACCGTAAGCCACCTAAAAATATCGAAACTACCCTAAATGAAGACGAGTAGTTAATATTATAAATTTGTATGGTTTAAAAAATGATTAAGCTTGCATTGTCAGTTGATATATTGAGAGATTGAATTTACCGATATGACGGTAGATTGACTTGAGAGATTAACTTTACCGAGATTGAGAGACTGACTTTACCGTGATTGAGAGACTGACTTTACCGAGATTGAGAGATTGACTTTACCGAGATGATAGTATTATGGTATTTAGATGAATGGCATGGTATCTTATCGTCAGAATGGTCAGATGGACTTTCAATTTTAGGTGCACGAGAAAAAAAAAGAAATCCTTAAACCATTAAATATTAATTATTTGGGCTACATACAATCATTTATGAAATTTAACCTGCTATATGTGTGTAGCAGTGACCCATTTTTTTTTTGTTTTGCTATTGATTCAGTGGTCGCCCCATATTTTTAAGAAATTCTAAAATAAAACAAACACAAATCTGGAGTTGAGTTCAAAGTACATGTAGATACTGAATGTCTAGACAGCCCAGATTAATTTCACACGTCTGTGAAATACAACTGTTCTGGCCGTATTGCCTGTATGAACACACCATACCTAAAATCAGACGGAATTCAGCAAATGGCTGCATTTCTGATGCCAGATTCATGCTGTACGTGGGGAATAACTCAATAATTGAAGCGTGTCCACAGGTGCAAATAAAATCTTATACATGTACCAACCTTGTATGTATATCTTCAATAGTTTTAGTAATTTCAACTAACACAGAATCTGACTGGATAGCTGGCCTTGTGCAAGTGCCCCATTCACCTACCTTTAACCCTAATCACAGAATCTGACTGGATAGCTGGCCTTGTGCAAGTGCCCCATTCACCTAACTTTAACCCTAATCACAGAATCTGGCTGGATAGCTGGCCTTGTGGAAGTGCCCCATTCACATACTTTTAACCCTAATCACAGAATCTGACTGGATAGCTGGCCTTGTGCAAGTGCCCCATTCACCTAACTTTAACCCTAATCACAAAATCTGGCTGGATGGCTGACCTTGTGCAAGTGCCCCATTCACCTACCTTTAACCCTAATCACAGAATCTGACTGGATAGCTGACCTTGTGCAAGTCCCCGATTCCCCTAACTTTAACCCTAATCACAGAATCTGACTGGATAGCTGACCTTGTGCAAGTGCCCCATTCACCTAACTTTAACCCTAATCACAGAATCTGACTGGATAGCTGACCTTGTGCAAGTGCCCCATTCACCTAACTTTAACCCTAATCACAGAATCTGACTGTATAGCTGGCCTTGTGCAATTGCCCCATTCACCTATCTTTAACCCTTATCACAGAATCTGACTGGATAGATGGCCTTGTGCAAGTGCCCCATTCACCTAACTTTAACCTAATCACAGAATCTGACTGTATAGCTGGCCTTGTGCAATTGCCCCCATTCACCTATCTTTAACCCTTATCACAGAATCTGACTGTGAATCCAGGGTAGCTTTTATTTTCCCAAGTGCCCATTCACCCTAACAACCCTAATCACAGAATCTGACTGTACTCCAGCTGGCCTTGTTACAGTGCCCCATTCACCTATCTTTAACCCTTATCACAGAATCTGACTGGATAGATGGCCTTGTGCAAGTGCCCCATTCACCTAACTTTAACCCTAATCACAGAATCTGACTGTATAGCTGGCCTTGTGCAATTGCCCCATTCACCTATCTTTAACCCTTATCACAGAATCTGACTGGATAGATGGCCTTGTGCAAGTGCCCCATTCACCTAACTTTAACCCTAATCACAGAATCTGACTGGATAGCTGGCCTTGTGCAAGTGACCCATTCACCTAACTTTAACCCTAATCACAGAATCTGGCTGGATAGCTGGCCTTGTGCAAGTGCCCCATTCATCAAATTCAACCCATATCCAGATGTTATTATTAGACAGCTATTATCTATGCTATCAAAAGAGCCGGCCTTAAATGTCCATATGTCTTTATGTCTGTATGTCTGTCTGTCACAGATAGCGTCCATTAGCAGCATAGCAGCCTTACAATGATAAATTCTGTGCCTAACTTCAAAATACCGTGTTTTTCTATGCTATAAGTAATCTACATAAAAAAGCTCGTGAGGGATATTTAGGCTACATTCGTGTAATGTTTTATAAGCCTGTCCCTTGATTGTTCATGTCTTTAGTTAGAAATAATATTGCCCCAATATATTTTCGCTATCGATAAGGCTAGAGGGGTGAACAACTTACCACACTATATGTTTGGGTCAAGCTTTACAAGACAATGTAAAAAGAAAAATCCAAGATGGCCTCCATCATGACGTCACTGTGACGTCATTTTAAAAGGAGCATTTTTGGACGATTTGTCGGTCAGGATTTTCGATTTTTTTCATTTTTGTTGTTTTTCTTCGCAAAAACTGCATGATAAATTAGATAAACCACACACTGATTTGAGATACTCTGGTGCTCGTAGACATTTCTCTCTTCTGCATGTTGAATGTCGACACAAACGTTTAGAGGCATTTTATTTCCACTGTATTTTAAATCAGTTAAATCAGAAATTCAATAGCTCCTACATTGTATCACATATATTTTTTCAGCTTCCTAGGACATATGGATTATCTTCGCTCCTCAAGAACCCGAATAAATATTACTATAATGAACTTTTCATATACCAAGAACAATGGGATTTGTAATACCGTTGTCGCTGATATTTTTAGCTCCACGCAATGTTTTGAATCTAAAATACACAATGTTCTTGATGCAATCTCAATTTTTCTTATTGCTCAGTTTAATAATAATCAAGCTATGGTGCATTTAATCCAATTTTATAGCCATCTTACAGCAGGTTACATTCCATTCAGATGTATTTTAGTATTCTTGATGTTATCGTCATAATATATCGAACTCAAATACTTTATGTTGTTTTAATTGTTTATAATTTCTTATACCATTTGTTTACAATGTTTCTATATTTGCATTTATGTAATCTATCAATCTCGCCGGCAAGTCACTCCAAATGTTTTATAATGATTTAGACGGTCTATAATTGGCATTGTTCTGCAGTTGGGACTGCAAAGTGGCTTAATTTCTCGATCATCCGGGGCCGCTGGTGCACATTTATCACTATACCTTAAATTAATTAATTAATTCATGAAACCGAGTAATGACAAGCTACAAAAATGTGGGCGAGTTGAAAGCGCCACATTTTCCAAGATGGCGGTCGTTTTGGAAGAGAAACTCTATTTCGTGAACGATGGCATAGAAGGGCGATTTGAGTGTCAAATCATATGTTCTGCCAGTCATATATTCAAACGGGAATGTTTCTAATAGAGAAATATTTCATATATTCAATATGGCAGTCCAAGAGGTAGGAATATTAAAGTACCAAGTTCATATCGCCTAAGTATAACAATGTATTGTGAGAATGAAGTATTGCAATGGAAATGTTCTCGGAATCGTCTGATGGATTGTTTAGGTATGATAGATTAAGATCATTAAATTCCAAGATGGCGAATGTCACATTTCGCTCTCCGAGAACACGAAGTACAGTAATGAGAAATATCTGGTTTCCTATGCTCCAAGATTACACCTCCATTCAACAGTATGATCTCGACTGCTTGAAGAGCGAAGAATTAATCAAGTTTATTTGTCAACCCGATTGATATTATTAAGGCTATATAAATATGAAAGCCGTAAAACCTCGCAATGGATTCCAAACTTTATTTCTCCCAAAATGTCTGAGTCTAAGAAGTTTAAAGTTAAAGTAGGAACCGACTCCTTATTAGTCCATTCCTACTTGGGGGTCGTGGAGATAATATGAAGGACTAAATGCACCCAAGCAAGCCTACCTGAATTCCCAGGTACCGGTCTGCAGCCAGGTGTCAACACGTCCGTCAGCTTCGGTAAGTCAGAATCGTCTCTCCGATACAGCGTGTTTTCCAGTCCAAGTCAGGGCTACGCATGCGCGGCATCCACATAGGCCATTCCAAATATACTACGCACCCCCCTACTATAGTAGTGCCGAAAATACTCCCAAAACACCATAAGGCCCCTATCAGCCTACTACTACAAACTGTTGCGCTTCAATTAGGCGCTTCAATTAGGCGCGACATATAGAGGTAATGGAAAAAAGATTTCGCTGTACTGACAAGAAGTCGTATGAGCCCACAAAGCCCAATATTCTGACTGCATATCTAACACATCACAAAAGCGAAAAAAAATCCATGAGATGGTTTGTATCTCAGCCAAGTGTGGATATCCTGAGTGGCATGACCATACGGCCCTTAGCACAGGTGTGAAAGAAACGGTGGTCCCCAGAGACCAGTGCCCGGTCCCCTGTACTTTACCTAGATCTGACTCTGATATCCAAGTGACGCTTTTCAAATGTCAGTGTCCGGGTTGGGTTAAATCATAGCTGGGACACAATATAACTAGGATATGAAATGCGGCCCTCTCTGTGATCTACTGTCTGTCTCACTAATTGATATGTTAATGATAATTACGGCCGTTGTGATTGGTTAGTACGTCTTAATCCCCGAATGGATTGTTGCGAGCGAACTTCCGCGTGAGTTAACAGCGGTTCAGACAGTTCCCTCCAGCTGTCCATTTCATTTGAATGATTGTTTTCAAATCAAGAAGTACACAACGTAAAGAATTAAAATTTATTTTTGCCATTTTTGTCAAATTTGTCAAATAAAGCATTAATTATGTTTCACTGGATACTAAACCCGTACGCATGCGTCCCGTAAACAAGTTCAATCACAACCTGCTTTGTTTTACCGTGCCATCGATTATATCGAAGTGGTCAATTTCCTATTATATAGTAGACTCTGATTCATATCTCTAGTTATATTGTGCCCAAGATCATAGCAAATGAGACACTCACATCTGGGAAATCATCGTTTGTCTTACGACGGCCTCGACGGTATTAGATGCACATATCTGAAAGCAATGATGTAATAGCTCTGTTCTATTTATTTGATGGAATGTAATGGACCATGCCCGTTAGATAAATGAAACGGCCAAACGGGGAAATGACATTACATTGGATTTATTGACAATATATTGTGGTATTGGTATTCGAGTCTTATACGAGAAAGTTTCTTTTTTCCTGAGACTTTGGACTCGCAAATGGTTAGTTATATTGTACATTTTCTTCTAAAGAAACAACTCAGATACATTTAATTGGTGAATGATTTGGAATCTCTGGTCATTTGTTTGGTAAGCTTTAATTTAACACATCTGCCATCCATCAATATTGCCATTATGCCTTTTTGGGGTACTTCCTGTTCAGACTCGACCTAGGTGACCAACGGAGGAAACTCGGAATTAGCCTGCGTCATTCGCCGAATTTTCATTCCCATTATGATATTATTTGGTTCAGTTCTCCCACTTGACGTTTTATAAAGCTCAATGGGTCATTCACTTGAAGCCAGTATGAGGCCTTTTGAAAAAGGAATGTTGACAATAATCAATAAGTCTAATGCATATCCATGAAATACCTTTGCTACAGTAATGGTTTCCAGTAAAGCACAGTACAAATCTCACATTGAATATTTAATCGTCGCCGATAAAGGAATTTTCGCGTCAATAATCGAATGACGGATTTCGTATAACAGTTAACACTAATTCAAAATGTTTTTCTAAATAAAAATAATAACACAAGCTGGTTTCCCTCAAGAGTGAAGCAGTCAACACTTTTCAATGGTGCCGACAAGATATGACGATGATCTACATTATATAGCCTTAAAGGAATAGAAAATCCTTGAAAATAGTATGTTGTAAATGAAAGAATAGTTCCATTACTGTCCAAAAGTATTTTTATTTCTGATTTTTTTTCAAACCAAATAATACGCATTTGATATATGTGTTTGTATGGTGGTCTGTTACGACTATCCATTTTCTTATCCTCTCAATTATTGCAGATACCCACAAAACACTCACCGTTATTCTGGTTCAACAGAGAAGTATACATATTTAGGGAAGTATTTTGGAGCTTGAACGTGGAACATTATTGCTTATTTAATGGCTAAACAACCATCTACGTAGATTACATAATTGGGCCGAGATTATGCAACTGGGCCCAACATATTTGTTTGCCATTTCACCAACATTTATCTGTACGCAACTTCTTTAGGAAGCCCATGGTGTGCAAGGAGGTCTTCAACTGCAACCTGCCCACAGGTACATATCGAAAAATGTCGAATATATACTTGAGGGCTCCCCGTTACGTTATCAGCAAATAAGCAAAGATGGTTCCTCTCAGACATGCAGATTTGTTATTATGTCGGTGTCTAGTCCATATTACAGTGTGTATATCAGTACATTTGATTAAAGAAAAATTATAACATCGGGAAATATAAAAAAAATAATGAGGAATGGCACTTACAGGCCACCATCCAAAGTTTATCGGCTTTTTGCTCAGTTGGAAAAAAAGTCGGAAAAATAAATAAAAATACTTTTGGACAGTGATGGAACTATTCTTTCATTTACAACATATATGTTTCAGGGATTTTCTATCTGACCACTATTCTTTATCCAATCGCGGTATCTGAGTATCTGAGTCACGCTTTGAATGCGACTGTTGATTTAAAGACCGTATAGATTGAAAACACTTCATATTTCTAACAGAAATGCCTCGTGTTTCTAACAGAAATGGGAAAATACGCTACATATTTCCACTCATGTCACCTGATGACAACACGGACAGAGATTGTATGAATTTGTGTCTATACACTCGACGAACCTTATTTCTTTTTTGTTTTGGTGATCTGTTCATCTCAGTCACGCTTTAATTGTGCCTGCATGTTCATTCGACTATCATGATGACCATGCTTTAAACCATGCATCAAGAAATATCCCACCAACAGTGGTTCTCCATTTCATTATTCGTGAAATAAAACTATGCAGTTGTTTGTTGGAAGCTGAAAAATCGTACAGACCTTGGACACATGATTTTTTTTACAGAAACAAAGGATCTCGTACGATAAGATGGACAAACGGCCCAGGCGATCAGTTCATTCACAGCGGATCACGTGACTCAAGTGGAATTGAATGGATTCGGGTTGACCGCCGAGAGCGCGGTTTGTAAGGCCAAGCATATTTTACTCGTGGTTTTCCACTCTTTTCCCTCATATTAAATTGATGCTGTTATATATCTTCGTGCCATCCCTGTTACGTTAATGCCGTTAATTGAATGAATAAAAAGATGAATACGAAAATGAAATGAATAGAGTTTACTCTCCACTCGCTGAACTGAGTGTCCGCAAGTCTCATTTCATTAAGAGAACCAACGACAACTCTCGTAGGGTCATTTTTGTTTTGGCGTGTGCAACATACTGTAAATATACCCTCATGTGCGGTAGGTGACGAGCATACTATATGGCGTTCGACTGACAACCACGCACAATGTGGTGAACAAGGGTAATCAGCAATGTTTAAAGTCCCGTATGTATATGCTCTTAGTTCATCGTGCTCATATAGTAACTGTTACACGACCAGTTTCATTAGATCTAAAGGTCCTTCTTGGTTTACGCTGATCAGCAGCTGCACATGCGCCACGTCTGTTGTCGGTAAGGATTAAAATAGATGAGCTATGGCCGTAAACTGCATTTGTCTATTTACCCATTATGATTGGTCAACAGATAATTTTCTCATTTGGCCTTGATTTCGTCTCCTTGCGTGGCAAGAAGGAATGATAATGGCAAGATCGTTGTTGATATCGCATACATCCCAAGGGGTAGTAAATATTCTTCATCATGGACATACAGTGAAACCTGAGAACTCCGACCACTGGAAACACCGGAACCTTGTCAACACCGACCAAACTCTCTGGTCCACTTTTTCTCCAATGTTAATTGCCTATACCAAGACCCTGAATACACCGGAACCTGTCCCCTTCGGAACCGACCGTGTTTTTAAATGCAAACCTATCTAAACAATGTTACTTGGCCCTGAAAACACCGACGCTGCATGCTATCCGACCGACTGACAGCTCACGCACCAGGAGGTCGGTCGGCCGTCGACTCCGCTATAATCCGCTTAGAACATTCAGCACGCCCAAACATGTAGCAGTCAATTACACGAGGTGTTTGTTTGTCTTTGTCTTTCTTCCGTTAACTCACTATAGTATAATAAATACTGGTCCTAGGGGGCCACACCTGCAATAACACTGGTGGAAACCCAGACTCCCTCGTGGCCGGTTATTCCCCGTCAGACATATTTAACTGTGACGAGACTGGTTTGTTTTTCCGTGCAATGCCGGACAAGACACTCGGAAGAAAAGGGGAGAGTACAAGTGGTGTAAATCCAATCCGCAATCCGCAAATCCAGGCGATGACGAGCATAACAGAGGATATGATCGTGAAGGAGCAGAGCAGGAAAGAGCAATCCACGCTCGATAGGTTTTTCACTAAATATTAAAGTGCTACAACTGACAATTATTACATGTATTCAAATATTTAAGTTCATTATATTATTATATTGGCGTATTTATATATTTCGCATTGTGCTGACTTGAGTGCTATAGACCCGACACCTTACGTGACCTACATTGTACCGCAGTTGCGTCATCTTTTACACTTTCCTTCATAATATCTTGTATATATTTTCATCATAAATGTGCATTGTAAATATAAACGATCAACATCATTTATAGTATTGCATATAATTTATTTATTTTGTGTGTCGAATAAAAAGTATTGTAGCACAGTCCTCGTATTAGCCTACTTCCTTCCTTCAGCGTTGTTGTTGTTGTCGTCTCTCAGCCAGACGCCAAAATCATCAACCCTGAGAAAACCGACACACTGTCAAAACCGACATATTTCTTCGGTCCCGTGCAAGGTCGGTGTATCCAGGTTTCACTGTATATATTTTTATATATTTATGTACGAATTCAACGCACAGATTTAGTTCCCCGATACCACTTTTGTTATCAGATATTATTGTGTGCAATTCTCTGGGAAGAAAACATTTGCTGAATATTATATCTTGAGTTATAGACATTTCCACTCATTCTTTCTACTAACAAATATTCACATATATATTGTAATCATGGTGAAAAATAGAAAAATGCATAAAACTTTTGGACGAATATTTTGGGATTCGAACCAGCAGATCATCAATCAAAACGATAACCCTTCTCGCGACTCTATCCATTCGGCCAGCTCATACTCGTACATATAGCATTGATCATATTATCGTATTTGAAATTGAACACCAAATGACCATAAACAATATTCCATAAAGTTTCATTTTTTATCTCGCCTTACGAAGTAAAGGGGAGATATTGTGAGAGGGGGAAAGAGGATGTCGTCGTCGGTGTCGGTGTCGGTGTCGGTGTCGATGTCGGTGTCGATGTCGGTGTCCCCTGCCTGGAAATGAATGGGATTTTGGTTTAGCAAGTTAAAAAAAAATCTAGAAAAATTAGAAAAAATACAAAAAAATATGGGGGGTGGGTATGCCACCTGGGGGTACTACCCCTGGGGTGCTCTAATGTTAAAATCCCTATGAATGAGTTTTGCGTTTAGCTGAAGTGCACATGTACATCTGTACTTGGAAAGTTTCTTGCAGTTGTCAGCTGTCATTGGATGATTATGAAACTTGGTACACATGTTTCTTATGATAAGAGGATGTACCTGTGCTATTTTGAGAAGAAATATTAATTTTTCTCAAAATTATGGCAATGAATGAGTTTTCTGTTTAGGTAAATTGTACATGTAGGCCTCTACATGTATACATATACATCTACATGGTAAGTTTGCTCCAGTTGTCATCTGTCATTGGATGATTATGAAACTTGGTACACATGTTTCTTATGATTAGAGGATGTACCTGTGCTATTTTTGAGAAGAAATATTAATTTTTCTCCAAATTATGACAAATGAATGAGTTTTCTGTTTAGGTAAATTGTTCATATACATGTACATGGTAAGTTTGCTCCAGTTGTCAGCTGTCATTGGATGATTATGAAACTTGGTACACATGTTTCTTATGATAAGAGGATGTACCTGTGCTATTTTAGAGAAGAAATGTTAATTTTTCTCAAAATTATGGCAATGAATGAGTTTTCTGTTTAGGTAAATTGTACATGTAGGCCTCTACATGTATACATATACATCTACATGGTAAGTTTGCTCCAGTTGTCAGCTGTCATTGGATGATTATGAAACTTGGTACACATGTTTCTTATGATTAGAGGATGTACCTGCGCTATTTTTGAGAAGAAATATTAATTTTTCTCCAAATTATGACAAATGAATAGTTTTATGTTTAGGTAAATTGTACATATACATGTACATGGTAAGTTTGCTCCAGTTGTCAGCTGTCATTGGATGATTATGAAACTTGGTACACATGGTTCTTATGATAAGAGGATGTACCTGTGCTATTTTTGAGAAGAAATATTAATTTTTCTCAAAATTATGGCAATGAATGAGTTTTCTGTTTAGGTAAATTGTGCATGTAGGCCTCTACATGTATACATATACATCTACATGGTAAGTTTGCTCCAGTTGTCAGCTGTCATTGGATGATTATGAAACTTGGTACACATGTTTCTTATGATTAGAGGATGTACCTGTGCTATTTTTGAGAAGAAATATTAATTTTTCTCCAAATTATGACAAATGAATAGTTTTATGTTTAGGTAAATTGTACATATACATGTACATGGTAAGTTTGCTCCAGTTGTCAGCTGTCATTGGATGATAATGAAACTTGGTACACATGTTTCTTATGATAAGAGGATGTACCTGTGCTATTTTTGAGAAGAAATATTAATTTTTCTCAAAATTATGGCAATGAATGAGTTTTCTGTTTAGGTAAATTGTGCATGTAGGCCTCTACATGTATACATATACATCTACATGGTAAGTTTGCTCCAGTTGTCATCTGTCATTGGATGATTATGAAACTTGGTACACATGTTTCTTATGATTAGAGGATGTACCTGTGCTATTTTTGAGAAGAAATATTAATTTATCTCCAAATTATGACAAATGAATAGTTTTATGTTTAGGTAAATTGTACATATACATGTACATGGTAAGTTTGCTCCAGTTGTCAGCTGTCATTGGATGATTATGAAACTTGGTACACATGTTTCTTATGATAAGAGGATGTGCCTGTGCTATTTTTGAGAAGAAATGTTAATTTTTCTCAAAATTATGGCAATGAATGAGTTTTCTGTTTAGGTAAATTGTACATGTAGGCCTCTACATGTATACATATACATCTACATGGTAAGTTTGCTCCAGTTGTCGGCTGTCATTGGATGATTATGAAACTTGGTACACATGTTTCTTATGATTAGAGGATGTACCTGTGCTATTTTTGACAAGAAATATTAATTTTTCTCCAAATTATGGCAAATGAAGAGTTTTCTGTTTAGGTAAATTGTACATATACATGTGCATGGTAAGTTTGCTCCAGTTGTCAGCTGTCATTGGATGATTATGAAACTTGGTACACATGTTTCTTATGATAAGAGGATGTACCTGTGCTATTTTTGAGAAGAAATATTAATTTTTCTCAAAATTATGGCAATGAATGAGTTTTCTGTTTAGGTAAATTGTGCATGTAGGCCTCTACATGTATACATATACATCTACATGGTAAGCTTGCTCCAGTTGTCAGCTGTCATTGGATGATTATGAAACTTGGTACACATGTTTCTTATGATTAGAGGATGTACTCTGTGCTATTTTTGAGAAGAAATATTAATTTTTCTCCAAATTATGACAAATGAATAGTTTTATGTTTAGGTAAATTGTACATATACATGTACATGGTAAGTTTGCTCCAGTTGTCAGCTGTCATTGGATGATTATGAAACTTGGTACACATGTTTTATGATAAGAGGATGTACCTAAAGTATTTTTGAGAAGAAATGTTAATTTTTCTCAAAATTATGGCAATGAATGAGTTTTCTGTTTAGGTAAATTGTACATGTAGGCCTCTACATGTATACATATACATCTACATGGTAAGCTTTGCTCCAGTTGTCAGCTGTCATTGGATGATTATGAAACTTGGTACACATGTTTCTTATGATTAGAGGATGTACCTGTGCTATTTTTGAGAAGAAATATTAATTTTTCTCCAAATTATGACAAATGAATAGTTTTATGTTTAGGTAAATTGTACATATACATGTACATGGTAAGTTTGCTCCAGTTGTCAGCTGTCATTGGATGATTATGAAACTTGGTACACATGGTTCTTATGATAAGAGGATGTACCTGTGCTATTTTTGAGAAGAAATATTAATTTTTCTCAAAATTATGGCAATGAATGAGTTTTCTGTTTAGGTAAATTGTGCATGTAGGCCTCTACATGTATACATATACATCTACATGGTAAGTTTGCTCCAGTTGTCAGGTCATTGGATGATTATGAAACATGGTACACATGTTTCTTATGATTAGAGGATGTACCTGTGCTATTTTTGAGAAGAAATATTAATTTTTCTCCAAATTATGACAAATGAATAGTTTTATGTTTAGATAAATTGTACATATACATGTACATGGTAAGTTTGCTCCAGTTGTCAGCTGTCATTGGATGATTATGAAACTTGGTACACATGTTTCTTATGATAAGAGGATGTGCCTGTGCTATTTTAGAGAAGAAATGTTAATTTTTCTCAAAATTATGGCAATGTATGAGTTTTCTGTTTAGGTAAATTGTACATGTAGGCCTCTACATGTATACATATACATCTACATGGTAAGTTTGCTCCAGTTGTCAGCTGTCATTGGATGATTATGAAACTTGGTACACATGTTTCTTATGATTAGAGGATGTACCTGTGCTATTTTTGAGAAGAAATATTAATTTTTCTCCAAATTATGACAAATAAATAGTTTTATGTTTAGGTAAATTGTACATATACATGTACATGGTAAGTTTGCTCCAGTTGTCAGCTGTCATTGGATGATTATGAAACTTGGTACACATGTTTCTTATGATAAGAGGATGTACCTGTGCTATTTTTGAGAAGAAATATTAATTTTTCTCCAAATTATGACAAATGAATAGTTTTATGTTTAGGTAAATTGTACATATACATGTACATGGTAAGTTTGCTCCAGTTGTCAGCTGTCATTGGATGATAATGAAACTTGGTACACATGTTTCTTATGATAAGAGGATGTACCTGTGCTATTTTTGAGAAGAAATATTAATTTTTCTCAAAATTATGGCAATGAATGAGTTTTCTGTTTAGGTAAATTGTGCATGTAGGCCTCTACATGTATACTTATACATCTACATGGTAAGTTTGCTCCAGTTGTCAGCTGTCATTGGATGATTATGAAACTTGGTACACATGTTTCTTATGATTAGAGGATGTACCTGTGCTATTTTTGAGAAGAAATATTAATTTTTCTCCAAATTATGACAAATGAATAGTTTTATGTTTAGATAAATTGTACATATACATGTACATGGTAAGTTTGCTCCAGTTGTCAGCTGTCACTGGATGATTATGAAACTTGGTACACATGTTTCTTATAATAAGAGGATGTACCTGTGCTATTTTTGAGAAGAAATATTAATTTTTCTCAAAATTATGGCAATGAATGAGTTTTCTGTTTAGGTAAATTGTACATGTAGGCCTCTACATGTATACATATACATCTACATGGTAAGTTTGCTCCAGTTGTCAGCTGGCATTGGATGATTATGAAACTTGGTACACATGTTTCTTATGATTAGAGGATGTACCTGTGCTATTTTTGAGAAGAAATATTAATTTTTCTCCAAATTATGACCAATGAATAGTTTTATGTTTAGGTAAATTGTACATATACATGTCCATGGTAAGTTTGCTCCAGTTGTCAGCTGTCATTGGATGATTATGAAACTTGGTACGGATGTTTCTTATGATTAGAGGATGTACCTGTGCTATTTGTGACAAGAAATATTAATTTTTCTCCATATTATGGCAAATGATTGAGTTTTGCATTTAGCTGAAGTGCACATGTACATCTGTACACCGCAGTTTGCTGCAGTTGTCAGCTGTCATTGAATGATTATGAAACTTGGTACACATGTTTCTTACAGTTCGTCCTAGGTCACAGCTCTCCCGCAGTAATCCCACACGGGACTGACCTATCCAGCAGAAATCCAAAATGGCATTGGCCTATCCAGCAGTATTGCCATATGGGACTGACTTATCCAGCTGTAATCCCAAACGGAAATCAACTATCCAGCAGTAATCCCAGACCGAACTAGTCTATCCAGCAGTAATCCCATTTGGGACTGGCCTATTCAGCAGTAATCTCACACAGGACTGACCGATCCAGCAGTAATCCCAATGGCACTGGCCTATCCAGCAGTAATGCCACACGGGAGTGACCTATCCAGCAGTAATCCCAGACCGGACTGGCCTATCCTGCAGTAATCCCACATGGGACTGGCCTATCCAGCAGTAATTCCACACTGGACTGGTTTATGCAGCAGTAATCTCTCATGGGACTGACCTATCCAGATGTAATATGACACTGGATTGCAATTTGCAGCAGTAATCCCACATGGCACTGACCTATCCAGCCATAATTTAACATGGGACTGACCTATTCCGCTGTAATCTCACACAGGTTTAGCCTATCCAGCAGTAATCCCACACGGGACTGGCGTCCTCAGCCATAATCCCACACAGGATTGCCGTATGCAGCAGTAATCCCACACGGGACTGCCTATGCAGCAGTAATCCCACATGGGACTGTCCTATCCAGCATTAATCCCATACGAGGCTCATCTATCCAGCAGTAATCCCAGACAGGACTGGCCTATCCAGCAGTAATCCCACTTGGGACTGGACTATCCAGCAGTAATCCCACAGGGGACTATCCATTACTAATAACATGGGACTGGTCCACCCAGCAGTAATCCTATACAGGACTGGCCTATCCAGCAGTAATCTCACATGTGACTGAACTATCCAGCAGTAATCTCACACTGGACTGCCCTATCCATCCTACATGGGATTAACTTTGCCAGTAATCCCACATGGGACTGATGTTATTGTCTGTACCAGATAATCTATTCCAGACATTATTGTCTGTACCACATCACCTATTCCAGACCTTATTGTTTCCTCTACATGTATGCTTTCAATACTGCGGCACCTTCGGCGGATGACCCCGCAAGGCGAGATGTTGGGGTTCTCAGAACGCTTGTTATATGAAGGTAAACGATAACCAAAACGTGCTTTGTTGAACAACTAAGGATTCAAAAGAGGACTGTTATGTGTGAATATTCTTGTGGTTATAGTTTATCTTCATATATTTACAGGTAGCCAAAGCATGCTTTTTCAACCCAAAACTGTCAATTTCACACAAACCTACCACTTTGGACAGCTCTTGTTAAAAAACCATGACACTCATGCTCTCAATATTTCAAAGCGAGTTGAAAAAAATGTCATAGTTTATGCTAATCGAGAGGAGCATTTCATATTTTAAGTTTCATTTTTCATTTACAATCGTATCTCACCTGGGGCGGTTTGTCCACCTTAACCTACCAGGTCCTTTCCAATTACCTAAGTGTACATACTTACGTCCTCTTTGATGGGAGTAGTATATTTCAGGATGGTCTCGGGGCATGCAGAGTTAATTCGAATACTATTTCGTCACGTGTTTAAGATATATATCAAGGACACTGACCTGATTTTGACAAAAGCCTCTCACCAGGTAGTAAAATGAAAGTGAATGTCACAAAGACCTAAACTCCACACCTGTGTCAGGCTGTACTTGTGTCAATCTATGGATGATCTATATCTACCGTAATCAGGTTAACAAAATATAATTTTTCTGGGGCAGGTATGATAAGATAGTGTAATCACAAAATAACGAAAATACTGATATCACTAATTAGCCCAAGTATGAACAGCTGTGATAGCTAACATGGCCAAACTTACATTGTGAGATAGTTTGAGCAAATACATCGAAGAACGCGGTTAACGAAGCTGAAAGGTCTGCGCCAATGTCGGGCCGTTTTCGGGTTAAAATCAGCCCACTGATTTCCATGTAGGGATAGGCCAGACCACTTCTCGCACAGAGTCAAATCAGATACGACAGAGATTTGCCTGGGCCACTTTGGCCTGGTAAATGGGTGGTAACCGCATATTCACGTCATCCAGTATCGACCAATTGCATCCGGGCTCCCTGACAGGCATCACCGTCTTTTCAGTCGCCATTTTCCCTTATGACGATCATGTGACAGTGTAGCCTGGCCGCCCGCTCTTCAAACAGCGTCGCTGATTGGATTAAGATGTTAGTCTACAGACTCTGAATTGATGACTGTTCTGCAAGCTCCGTAATCAGTTTAGTTACCAATCGATCGAGAGGACATGGTCCATGCGAATGATATCAGAATTGCATCGGCTTATGCTTTTATTTTTCAGAGAAGTGAAATTCCCTCATAAATATTGATTCAGAGAACACTTCTCAGAAATTCTTCCCGGATATGTCTTATTAAGCGTCCTGCTCATTGTACACGATCAGTTACTACATTTCAAATTATATAGGTCGCTATTGTGGATCTGGTGTAATGAAGGGCTATACATTTGTAATTGAATAAACCAGTTTAACACCATCTAGTTCTCATTCATTTGATATCTTTCCGTATGACCAAGCAAAGTCTATTCTGTGCCATTCAGTCTAATTTTGGTTATCATATATAAATCTATTCATACACCATTCTTTCACAAGCAATCCTTCAAATAAGGTTTCACTCGTTTTGTCAGTCAATAGTATTATTTTGTTGCACATTTTTCAGTCGTGAAAGACCATTCTTTGCTTCAAGAAAATGACAAATGTTGAATGCTAGAGCATTGTTACATTTGACTGGTCCAGCTTTATAAATTGTAAGCCTTCTACTGCTTTCCCTTGAACTTAAAAAGGAACCATAGGAAATGTCAGATCCGACATTCAATATTCAACCTTTGTCCATAAAAAGAATTTCTCGCGTCAATAATCGAAATAACAATTTCGTATGACAGTTAACGCTAATTCCAAATGTGTATGAAATAAGAAAAAAAACATAAAAAAACAAACAATATAGTTACTTGCAAGGGCTGAGCGGTCAACAGTTTTCGATGATATCAACAAGACATAATTTCGTTCGCAACATAAAATCCTAATCACTGACCATTATTTTTATCCAAATCAATTTCCAAGTCGTTTTCCAGAGTATGTATCTCAGCCAGACTTTAATTGTGACTGTTCATTCGAACACCATCGACATGTAAAACGTATGATATCCAAACGGCCCCTAGCTGAAGCTGTGTCTTCCTTGAAATTCATCTTCGTGTTTAATTTAGATATATCAGCTTTAGTCTTTGGATTAGATGGGACTAAATTGTTTATCTTGAAATCCGAGAGGCCAAAGGAGTACTTTTACCGAGCATTTGTTTTGCACCGGTCGTACCCCACTGATCAAATTTGCATGGTCCCTAAAGGATGCATAAGCGGCCACTAAATGGATTTGGAAGGTCAAATTGAAGGGACGTTTCATGTTGTTTGAAGGGATGTTAGTAGTAATATACGGGTAAATTGGACCCTATTGACCTACTTTTGACAGAAGGCGTCACCAGGTCGAGTGATTGTGACCTTTGACCCCTGCGCATGCGCACAATACCGGATTAATAATGGTGCGCAGGGGTCACGTGAACGGAAGTGACGTTACAGTCACGTGAACTGGTGGCCCCCCTGTCGGAAGTAGGTCAATAGGGACAAAGTTACGCTTTACATCAGGTCAATGTGACCGAGTCAAATGTCACTTCTGGTCACGTGACCGAAAGTGCACTTAAAAGTGCATTCACAGATGAAAGTTCAATGGGATTTCAAATCGACTTTATCGCTCGTGTGACGTCACAGAGGTCATATGCCGCAGTGTCAAAACCATTATATACGAGGGTCGTCACAAAGGTCATATGCAAATGTTTGAGGTCAATGGGGGTCCAAATGCTCTTATAGTATACTACGGTAGTCATTTATTGTGTGGGCGCTGGTGTTAATTATTGTGTTAGGCTCTCACGGCTTGAACCACGATTAGCTATCAGTAACATACATACAACGACACACATACAACAACATATCAAAGTACATTTTTGTGCATTTATTAGAAGTGCCTCTTTCGAAAAATATGGGTAGCCCTGACAAGGGCTGTTGGGATAGCCCTAAAAAGGGATGATTGGAGGGAAAAAGATTTTACACCCCCTCCGACACACTATAATTGTGTCCAACTCGGGTTGATCGGGTTGTGCTGGCTGGATCGGCCTGACGGAATGGAAGGGACGGACCCGTTGTACTTCTCCCTGTTTTTTTGGCAATGATGGGGGACCCGGCGGTTTACCTCAACAATGTAAATGGGCCGTCTATGGCCCATTGCCATTCTTCCTGTTCTTGGCCGGCGGAACCCTACCTGTTGATATTCTCGCCGTTTTTCCTCTCTGCCTACTCCTTAGGGAAAAACCAGTAGTAACTCTTCTCCTTCTCTTTGCTCTCTCTCCGCTCCTCTCTCGCCTCCTCTCTCTCTCCCCTCGTCTCCTCGCCCCGTCGATAACTCTCTCTCTCCCCTCGTCTCCTCGCCCCGTCGATAACTCTCTCTCTCCCCTCGTCTCCTCGCTCCGTCGATAACTCTCTCTCTCCCCTCGTCTCCTCGCCCCGTCGATAACTCTCTCTCTCTCCTCGTCTCCTCGCCCCCTCGATAACTCTCTCTCTACCCTCGTCTCCTCGCCTCGTCGATAACTCTCTCTCTCTCGTCTCCTCGCCCCGTCGATAACTCCCTCTCTCCCCTCGTCTCCTCGCTCCGTCGATAACTCTCTCTCTCCTCGTCTCTCGCTCCGTCGATAACTCTCTCTCCCTCGTCTCCTCGCCCCTCGATAACTCTCTCTCTCTCCTCGTCTCCTCGCCCCGTCGATAACTCTCTCTCTCCCCTCGTCTCCTCGCCCCGTCGATAACTCTCTCTCTCCCCTCGTCTCCTCGCTCCGTCGATAACTCTCTCTCTCCCCTCGTCTCCTCGCCCCGTCGATAACTCTCTCTCTATCTCCTCCATACTCTCTATAGGTTCCACAAGGTTTGTCATTTGTGGTCACTTTACCCGCCAAACTCCTATTTTTATAGCTGCGGGAGCCAATCAAAATCCAAGCAGGTCCTCTCAGCGGTGAGAGAGCCTTGACGAGCCGTGGCTAGATTTGTGTTTCTTGGAGAAAAGAAAATTAACGTCAGCACTCCGATACAGGGCTGTGCAACTCCAAAAAAATTACAGAGGACACCTCGCGTCTAATATAAGGTCTTGCAAAAATTATGGAGCGAAATTCGCAGGGCAAGGGCCATTTTGTCCTTTTTAAACGCGAAATCTGCGAAAATTCTCAACAAATACAGTTTTGAGCGACCTGCTTGAATTTGATTGGTTGAACGCTAGAATCACTCCAACTGCTAGAATCCCACCGACAGTTTCTGGCACGGTGCCAAACAAAAATGTTTTTTGAAGAGGGAGAATTGACATCAGTACTTCAATACAGGGCTGTACAACCCTAAAAAAATTACAGAGGCTACCTTACGTCTAATATAAGGTCTGGTGGAAATTATGGAGTGAAATTCGCAGTGCAAGTGTGATTTTTTTCTTTTTAAACGCGAAATCTGCGAAAATTCTCAACAAACACAGTTTCGAGCGACCTGCTTGACGTTGATTGGTTGAACGCTAGAATCCCAACTGCGTAATTTTTATATTTAAGTCGACTTTTCGTGCATTACCATTGCAGCGTACAAGAAAACAGCTGTCAACTTCGTTTTACTATGTCACAAAAAGTGCTCGTATGAACTATTTATAAATAATTGCATGACAAATCCTACTAGGGTTAGAAAGTACATATAGTATACGATTTAGTCATGAAGTGTCAGCACGTAAGACATCCTGATTGTTGAGATTTATGTCTGAAGGAAAACTTCCATTCGTTGAAAATATAATTCTTTAGGCTTACCTGGCTAACCAGTTTGCTGCTTGGGAGGTGTTATTAATCCATAAATCGGCATTTGTTCACGCCGATGTGGTGTGAAAGTCCTCTCGCACATTTCGAGAGCGAATAACTTTTCAATCCTCGTCTATAAAGTGTTCTTCTTGGAATGTAATCATATCCGTGGAAAGTTCAGGATACAGGCTTTCGAATGATATCTGGTTCCGCAAACGATTCGTCGGAGCTGTGATGTATTTTAGCCTCTGAAAAGCATACACTTTTTTGGTAAAGAGCCCTCTTCATTCAGCTTGCCTTCTGCATCAGTTGTCCAGTACATTACGTCATGGCGTTTGCAGGATCGTAATTTTTGACCAATCAAAATTCGGCATTATCGTTTAACCGTAGAATTTTACGTCAATGGCTAGAAACTGGTTAGCAACCCAGCACTATCAAAGGCTGAAATTTTGCCAATATATCAGACGATCTCAGACACTCAGAGGATGAGGATCAATATCAGCCAGCCTATAGCATTATAAAGCATATACAAATAAAAAAAAAAAATCCGAAAGTAGTAGACACAGGGGAAATTCGAAAAGTGCTGACCATGTCCCGGGCACTTCAAGGTTATATGCATAGCCATAATGCAACGAGAGGGGGATTCCCACGCAACGACTATGTTTGTTTTCTGGGCATTGATTGGTTACATCTGGCTCCATGCTAGACCAGCGATTGACTACTTTAGGAACTAACGTCATTCCGCGCACGCTTAGTAAAAAAGGGGCATGGAAATGGATGTTTTGGGGCGGAGATTAGCCAGTAGTGGGCGTACTGGGTGGGGAGATTGCACGTTTTTAGAATACGTTTGCTTATATGGAGAGTAACGCCCGCCAATGCCTGGTTTAACGCTTCAACGCCCTGGTGAATTAGCCCTGAAGCTCTGATTTTCTAGATATTCCATGGAATTGTCACAAATTCATCGAAATGCAGTGACACCCGTCAGCGCCCATCTCAACGCCTTAATGCCCATCTCAATGCCCTAACGCCCTATCTTAACGATCCAAAGTCCTATCTGAACGCCCTAACGCCCTAGTATAACGCATTGACGCCATGTTGTAGACAGATGTGAGAACAGCAACAACAAGGATGACAGGTCAATCATTTTATTATCCCTTCCAAGACATCATACCCACGCTGGGGAAGCCCCATTGGAGATGTTTAGAACTCAAGTACTCTTGTCCAATCAGTGGCCATTTGGGGCTGCATCTGTCATAATCGTTCTTGCTCATTAGATGTATTCTCGGCTGCCCTTATCCAACCAGAAACCGCCATTTCAGGAAGTTCAATCTTCGGTCATGTTCGCTATGATCCGTTTGTTCTAATTGTCGTCGGGCAGGCCAGGATACCATGGAGGCAACATATCCTCAAACACTTGTTTGCGCATTTTGATCGCATTATCCAAGGCCTCTGTGAGTGGTAATCTCATATCCTCCTTCAAGTGACGCTTGGTCTTCATGATGGACCCGTGCGTGGGGTCGTCTTTTATTTCAAGCGGCAGTAGGCTATTCCGTTTATAGATGGCCATGGCTGTTTTCATGGTACAGAGGGGCATTTCGGTGTACGCCTGTTGTGAGTTATCCTGTCCGCCGTCTTCGATTACCGCAGCATAACTACGAATAGCTTCATGCACAATACTATCCCAGAAGGTTGGTTCTGTCTCAATTTCCTGGGATGTAGGCTGACTATCTCAGGTCAAGCTCCCCGTATCAGTAGATCTCGGTTTCGGTATCAGCCGGTGGACTCTCAGCAGTCTCTGTATCGGCTTCTTATATCTGGGAGTCTTCAATCCCATGTATATTTTTCTCGTGTCGCATCATATCGTAATGTCTGGTGAACGTTCGTTCCCACCCAGAGCATGTATAACCCATGTTGATGGTTGAACGTCGAATGTGTACGTTTTTGGAATACACTTGTTTTTAGAGACAGTAACGCCCGACAATGGCCAGCTTAACGCTTCAACGCCCTAGTGAAATAGCTCAAAAGCTCTGATTTTCATGGAATTGACACTAATTCATCGAAATGCAGTGACGCCCGACAACGTCCGTTGTTACGCCTTAACGCCCTATCTGTACGCCTTAACGCCCGTCTCAACGCATTAAGGTCCTATCTCAACGCCTTATATATTGTCGATCATCACTGGACGGACATCATTATGTTGGGGTTGAAGAAGATAATGTCCCGTCTCCAGCTGCGTCTCCATAAAGGTTTGAAATGCCTCATGCAGGGTCAGTAGATTCTGGGCAATGGTAGTTGTGTTGTTATTCTCCTTGGGTACTATCTGTATCTTATGCAGCAGAAGACATACCCGTGTCACCCATTGGATGTAATCTATGAGTGTGATGAGATGACAGCGCATGCGTTGGTGCTGAACGGTAATTCCACCATGAGCTGTATCAATAATAACATCGGCATTGGCTTGACGTATCGCTTCCGCTAGAATATCCTCGTCGTTGGGTTCAAACAAGGTGGACTATATAGTGCTCATGCTGAAACGAAGAAGATGGTACCGTGTTTCTTTTGTGCTATTGCTTTGGCATACGCCACATTCCAATTCATGCCCGAGGTTTTCAACATCGACGCTCGGCATACTGCTGACGTAAAGCCCGTCGTATTCTGCGTACCAATGCGTTTTGAGTTGAAGTTGAGGCTTCGTCTTTCGAATACCCTTTGTGGGGAACCTGTTTTCTGTGGCCCCAACGTCTCGTCCATCTCGGAGTCGATACTTTCTCTGACAGAACGTACATGTACATGACATGGTACCCGGTCAGAGCGTGATTACAGACTGAGGCTAATGGTTTACAAACGGCCTTATATGACCACGCACTCACTCACTCACTCACTCACTCACACACTCAACTTTTCCCCCTCCTCTTCCTCATTCCTCACTCCTCCTTCTCCTCCCCCTCCTCCTCAGAGTGCACTTTGAGTCCACAAAGGTCATTGAGTGCATTTCCGGTTACGTGACAGGAAGCGACCTTTGACCCCTGCGCTCCGGTCACGTTGGCCTGGTGTAAAGCGTAAATTGGCCCTTATTGACCCAATTCCGACAGTGGGCGCCACCAGGTCACGTGACTGTGACGTCACTTCTGGTCACGTTACCGGAAGTGAAATTTGACCCCTGCGCACCATTATTAATCCGGTATTGTGCACATACGCAGGGGTCAAAGGTCAATTCCGGTCACGCGACCGGAGGTGCCGTAAAAATCACGTAACCTGGTGGCGCCCTCGTGTCGGAAGTAGGTCATTGGGGTCCAATTTACGTTTATATTACTACTGATGTTGGTGTGGATTAAGACTTAAGAATGGGTCCATTATGGACATTATGTGAAATATTAGGAATAGCGAATGCATAAAAACTAATATGTGGGTGAATTCGGAGAGATATCTGGTCTACATCTTCATTTGGGCCTTTGCCGGGCATACTTCGGATATCTCTGTCTACATTGGATATTATAGATCGGCAACCTTCATTTTGAACAACCGCTAAAAGCGTTGAAAGCAATATGGACGTCCCGTAAATTAAATCATACGGGAGTTATGTCGCGGACCACATTGTTTAGAAAATTTGACAGCAGAACTGTAGTGATTATCAGCATTTCTGCGATATATGGTATGCCAGATTGTAGATGAAGCTTCAAACTGAACTTCCTGGTGTTCATTTGGGCAACTGCATGGTGGCTGTAGCTTCGAAGGTCTTGTTGTCTATCCCAGGCTTTGTCACCACGGTGAACTCATCTTCGTCTAACGTTTTTGTTGATACAACACCTTCAAATAATGACCCAGGTATTAGACCTGAGTTGTCCATCACAGCTGATTTTGAGGGGTCCGGGATACCATTTCTTCAAGTGAGTCGCTTTCCATCTCTTTTCACGGTTATTAATGTGGCAGAGACCAACACGTGATTGTCATATATCTTGGCATTGAATTGTATTCCCATTTTTATATATATTTTTCCTATGTTGTGTTTTGGCAGGTATTGGACTAAAATCAGGATAAAGAATATATTCCTTAGTCTGACTAAGAAAAAAATCGATAAAAATAACCTTTTTTAAGGGTTATTAATGTGGCAGAGACCAACAAGTGATTGTCATATATCTTGGCATTGAATTGTATTCCCATTCTTATATATATTTTTCCTATGTTGTGTTTTGGCAGGTATTGGACTAAAATCAGGATAAAGAATATATTCCTTAGTCTGACTAAGAAAAAAATCGATAAAAATAACCTTTTTTAAGGGTTATTAATGTGGCAGAGACCAACAAGTGATTGTCATATATCTTGGCATTGAATTGTATTCCCATTCTTATATATATTTTTCCTATGTTGTGTTTTGGCAGGTATTGGACTAAAATCAGGATAAAGAATATATTCCTTAGTCTGACTAAGAAAAAAATCGATAAAAATACCCTTTTGCAATTAATATGTACGTCTTGCAAAATACGAGATGTGTTTTGAAGATTCAAACTCGTACATATTTCCTGAGAATTGATATATTTGATAATCGTTATAGATCGGTAGTCAAGTATAGAATTGATATTTGATTGTTTTCAGTGTGTAGTACATGTATGCATATTCAGGCTACACAGTATATATATCCATGTTCCACTTTAGGGAATGAGGGGGAGGGAGCGGGGGGGGCGTGTGATTTCCTGATCAGAGCTTAGTTTCATATAGCTTTTATAATTGGAGTTCATCATGTATCAAATTCAGAGAGTATTTTTGTAGCAAGTTGCTTGACCGAACGCCAACTGTCCCTGGCCACTGGTATTTTCCGGAGGTTAAATCGGAGATCCGTTTCGAGTTGGTAGAGAGATTTTGCTGCTGGTATTTGTCATTCTCAGCTGAATAAATTTTTTACCAAAGTGTGAATAAATTAAACCCACTTGGAGCAAATTGTGCATGTTTATAAGTATGATTGTTAACGCTTTAATTCTGGTATCACTGCTAGCAGGTTATAATTAAATAATCATAAAAAGCACATGGGTTCTTGAAAAGAAACATGTCACATGATAGTCATGGTGAATCTCCATGTGTTAATTATAGCATGTAACCGTAATTAGATAAATGTTCTGGTGAAGCAGTTTGTATAGTTGATTATCATATCTCAGAGAAGCATGTAGGCTTTTGATTGGCTGACAGACCTCATGTGTGATGCTGTATTGTCAACTTGCTGGTCGAATATATATCGTATACCCCCGTCGCCAAGGGCAACGAACAGGTGTTCACTAGATTCCATCGTCTGCTAAACAAAATGGCTGAATCAGGCAAACGTTTCGCGTCTCACACAGACGATGAAGTTGTTGAAAAGCGGGCTAATATTATTCCCAGCAACACAAAAAAATCGAACAAAGCGTCCGCCAGAACTTTGAAGTATTACCTGAAAGAGAAGGGACAGAGTGAAGAATCTTGATCGCCGCAAATCCCTCAGCGCCAATGTTCAATAACTGCACAATAAATGCAATCAACATCATCGTGCGAAAATGAAGCAAATACCTATACTTCTGCCAAATTGTGCAGGACAGTTTGATTTTTCCGATTTTTCTCTCGAACTGTAAATTTAAGTCAGTTCATGTTGGTCCTTCTCCTGTGTGATGTTATGGAAACATGACACAAGTGACACTGTCGAGTGACACGGTGTTGAATTATAGACAGAATGGAAATGTAACAGTTCACACGGGTATTTGAAACTTACATATCCACGCAACAGATGTGAATCCGGAACGGGTCTTTCGATGTATTTATTAACAAAAGGTATATAATCTAGATATTATACTCGTCGATGGCTATTAAATATTAAATATGAAATTGAGATTAAGCATAATGTTCCAGTATTTTATACGTTTCTGATTTTCAGAATAGAACATAAGAGATGAAGCTGAATTTGAAGTTAGATTGTTCATTCTTTATCACCGAAGCCCACCGGTATTTCACACGGAAACCGGGTTCATTGTTCATGGATTACAGTATATGTTATCGTTATCTTTGCTCCTCCCTTAGTACGTTTTAAAGATGAGGATTGTAAAAATGATACATTTGTCTTTGTGTTCATTTTTCCGGTGCATGCTGTGGATCGTTCTGAAACCAGTGCAAGTCCGATCGAAGTCCGTTCCATTATGTCGGCCTTGAAGTCCAAAGTGATTCTTAATGCTCTGAGATATGATAAATTCACACTCGGCTGCGCCTCGGAAAAATACAGAAGAGTTCCAATTATTACCTTTCTAGGGGGAGGTAACTCCGGGTCACTATAGCTCCGGCAAAGGGCCCCTGGGCATGTATTCTTCCGCGGTGATGCGGTCTGGTGGTGATGCGGTCGCGGGAAAAAGCTTCCGCGGAGAACAAGTAGTCCCCAGACTTCAAATACGCTGCATGGTCCGATTGGGTCGAGTGAGGTATCAAAGTGAAGCATTCGTGAAGGCGCATCTACCGGGCTGGGTATGGGGTTGAAATATCGCCATTCTGCGCATGCGCGGTGGACAAAGTGTATGGAAATAGACGTTTTGGGGTATAGGGGGCCACTAGTGGCCCTATGGAGTCGTATGAGGTATCAATGTGAAGTATTCGTGAGGGAGCATCCACCTGGACTAGTGTGTCGTCCGTTGTCAACATTCTGCGCATGCGCAGACAGGGAATTGTGGGAAAAGGGTGTGGAAATAGACGTTTTTGGGTCTAGATGGGCCACTAATGGTCCGATGGAGTCGAGGGAGGTATCAATGTGAAGCATTCGTGAAGGAGCATCCGCCTGGACTAGTGTGTCGTTCGTTTTCGACGTTCTGCGCATGCGCAGACAGGGAATTGTGGGAAAAGGGTATGGTGGCCCTCCACAGTTTCGTAGTAATGGCCCCTCTCTAATTTCATAATACGATAGACTGCCCTTGTTCTGCTACATCATAATTCTTCTTGTCTTCTTAATAGCTTATATCTATAATGCCATCCTATTCAGCATTATCAACGCTGCAAACGAGTACGTACAAATCGAGTGCTGGCTTCGTCTACACGCTGATCGGGATCATGGAGTAAAGTTTGTCCTGCCTCAGTTATGCCCCTTGGGTGTGCCTAAAAATCAGGACTCATTTACGGAAAGAAAATCTGACAAAAAACGGTTAGGTTTTCACCCCCTTTTTTTTGCCTTTTTAAGTTGAGACCGGACCAGGGAACGTGAGTAAGAAGTTTAATTGAAATCGCTCTTACAGATTTTTCTGGAAATTGAGCCGAATTTGACCATTTTTCGACATTTTAAAGGGGTTTTCTAGGAAAAATGAAGCAAGCATGGAGGAGAATGTTCGAGTTTAATTTTTCTATAACATAGCAGTGTTATATATTAAAATAATAGTTTCATCATGCTCTTTCAGAAAATATATACATATAAGTGATTTGGGTTGAAGGTTTTACGACAACTGGTGGCAGAAAAACGGACCCATAGTCTATTCCATGCCGAATGGAAGAATCTCTGGAGTGCACCCTTTAAGGCATAATAGTGGAGTCTATGCATTATCTCAATGTAGACTCCATTACGAAGCGGAGATGTGTCATTACGCCAGATTGTTTAATTTTGACTGCCTAGTTACACCTGGAGCGCTATTTTCGGAAGCAGGTGGAAAGAAGACCAGGAGTTCGATTAAAATAATCCACGGTGTGTCCATTAGTATACTATTGAGGTTATTGCATACTGTATTCCATACAGGAGTTATCTCCCCCTGGAATGAGATTTCGGTGGATATTATGGCAGAACGAGGTCCTATCAGAATGATATAAATTTGCCGGTGTAAATTTTCTTTACAAGAGAACCCATTTACAGTCCATAAAGGATGGAATGGATGTATATTATTACGGTTTTACGAATTATTTCTCAAGTTTCTGAAGTATTTCCCATGTTTCTAGGAGAAAATTTAGTGCAAAATTACCAATAATTTGACTTGGTTACATCTCTTATTTGCATTTTTCCGCGTTTCTGCTATCAATGGAAAGCGGAAAAGCAACCACGGCCTTCATATTGCCGAATGGATGACCATTATTAAGAAGAAATAGGTTAATTTTGAGTTTTGTTCTCGAAAATCCTGCTAGAATTGGCAAAAGTGATCAAAACAAAGATGGGGTAGGGGGAAAGTTATCTGTCGGATTTCCCAAAATAATATGTATAACTGGCAAGTGTTGTATACCGCCATACTCGTAAACACTCTGAGATTACGATACATGTGAATAATTAATTTCGTAAAAAACATCCTGCCCCTTAAGGTGGCCCTCCACAGTTTCGTAGTAATGGCCCCTCGCTAATTTCATAATACGATAGACTGCCCTTGTTCTGCTACATCATAATTCTTCTTGTCTTCTTAATAGCTTATATCTATAATGCCATCCTATTCAGCATTATCAACGCTGCAAACGAGTACGTACAAATCGAGTGCTGGCTTCTTCTACACGCTGATCGGGATCATGGAGTAAAGTTTGTGCTGCCTCAGTTATGCCCATTGGGTGTGCCTAAAAATCGGGACTCATTTACGGGAAGAAAATCTGACAAAAAACGGGCAGGTTGACACCCACTTTTGTTTGTCTTTTTAAGTTGAGACCGGACCAGGGAACGTGAGTAAGAAGTTTAATTGAAATCACTCTTACAGATTTTTCTGGAAATTGAGTCGAATTTGACCATTTTTCGACATTTTAAAGGGGTTTTCTAGGAAAAATGAAGCAAGCATGGAGGAGAATGTTCGAGTTTAATTTTTCTATAACATAGCAGTGTTATATCTTAAAATAATAGTTTCATCATGCTCTTGCAGAAAATATATACATATAAGTGATTTGGGTTGAAGGTTTTACGACAACTGGTGGCCGAAAAACGGACCCATGGTCTATTCCATGCCGAATGGAAGAATCTCTGGAGTGCACCCTTTAAGGCATAATAGTGGAGTCTATGCATTATCTTAATGTAGACTCCGTTACGGAACGGAGATGTATCATTACGCCAGATTGTTTAATTTTGACTGCCTAGTTACACCTGAAGCGCTATTTTCGGAAGCAGGTGGAAAGAAGACCAGGAGTTCGATTAAAATAATCCACAGTGTGTCCATTAGTATACTATTGAGGTTATTGCATACTGTATTCCATACAGGAGTTATCTCCCCCTGGAATGAGATTTCGGTGGATATTATGGCAGAACGAGGTCCTATCCGAATGATATAAATTTGCCAGTGTAAATTTTCTTTACAAGAGAACCCATTTACAGTGCATAAAGGATGGAATGGATGTATATTATTACGGTTTTACGAATTATTTCTCAAGTTTCTGAAGTATTCCCCATGTTTCTAGGAGAAAATTTAGTGCAAAATTACCAATAATTTGACTTGGTTACATCTCTTATTTGCATTTTCCCGCGTTTCTGCTATCATTGGAAAGCGGAAAAGCAACCACGGCCTTCATATTGCCGAATGGATGACCATTATTAAGAAGAAATAGGTTAATTTTGAGTTTTGTTCTCGAAAATCCTGCTAGAATTGGCAAAATTGATCAAAACAAAGATGGGGTAGGGGAAAGTTATCGGTCGGATTTCCCAAAATAATATGTATAACTTGCAAGTGTTGTATACCGCCATACTCGCAAACACTCTGAGATTACGATACATGTGAATAATTAATTTCGTAAAAAACATCCTGCCCCTTAAGGTGGCCCTCCGCAGTTTCGTAGTAATGGCCCCTCTCTAATTTCATAATACGATAGACTGCCCTTGTTCTGCTACATCATAATTCTTGTCTTCTTAATAGCTTATATCTATAATGCCATCCTATTCAGCATTATCAACGCTGCAAACGAGTACGTACAAATCGAGTGCTGGCTTCGTCTACACGCTGATCGGGATCATGGAGTAAAGTTTGTCCTGCCTTGGGTGTGCCTAAAAATCGGGACTCATTTACGGGAAGAAAATCTGACAAAAAACGGGCAGGTTGACACCCACTTTTGTTTGCCTTTTTAAGTTGAGACCGGACCAGGGAACGTGAGTAAGAAGTTTAATTGGAATCGCTCTTACAGATTTTTCTGGAAATTGAGTCGAATTTGACCATTTTTCGACATTTTAAAGGGGTTTTCTAGGAAAAATGAAGCAAGCATGGAGGAGAATGTTCGAGTTTAATTTTTCTATAACATAGCAGTGTTATATCTTAAAATAATAGTTTCATCATGCTATTTCAGAAAATATATACATATAAGTGATTTGGGTTGAAGGTTTTACGACAACTGGTGGCCGAAAAACGGACCCATAGTCTATTCCATGCCGAATGGAAGAATCTCTGAGTGCACCCTTTAAGGTATAATAGTGGAGTCTATGCATTATCTAATGTAGATCTGCTGCTGGAGCGGAGATGTATCATTACGCCAGATTGTTTAATTTTTGAATCTGCCTAGTTACACCTGAAGCGCTATTTTCGGTGCTTGGTGGCAGCAAGACCAGGAGTTCGATTAAAATAATCCACAGTAAAAATCCATTAGTATACTATTGAGGTTATTGCATACTGTATTCCATACAGGAGTTATCTCCCCTGGAATGAGATTTCGGTGGATATTATGGCAGAACGAGGTCCTATCCGAATGATATAAATTTGCCAGTGTAAATTTTCTTTACAAGAGAACCCATTTACAGTGCATAAAGGATGGAATGGATGTATATTATTACGGTTTTACGAATTATTTCTCAAGTTTCTGAAGTATTCCCCATGTTTCTAGGAGAAAATTTAGTGCAAAATTACCAATAATTTGACTTGGTTACATCTCTTATTTGCATTTTCCCGCGTTTCTGCTATCATTGGAAAGCGGAAAAGCAGCCACGGCCTTCATATTGCCGAATGGATGACCATTATTAAGAAGAAATAGGTTAATTTTGAGTTTTGTTCTCGAAAATCCTGCTAGAATTGGCAAAATTGATCAAAACAAAGATGGGGTAGGGGAAAAGTTATCGGTCGGATTTCCCAAAATGATATGTATAACTGGCAAGTGTTGCATACCGCCATACTCGCAAACACTATGAGATTACGATACATGTGAATAATTAATTTCGTAAAAAGCAACCTGCCCCTTAAGGTGGCCCTCCGCAGTTTCGTAGTAATGGCCCTCTCTAATTTCATAATACGATAGACTGCCCTTGTTCTGCTACATCATAATTCTTCTTGTCTTCTTAATAGTTTATATCTATAATGCCATCCTATTCAGCATTATCAACTCTGCAAACGAGTACGTACAAATCGAGTGCTGGCTTCGCCTACACGCAGATCGGGATCATGGAGTAAAGTTTGTCCTGCCTCAGTTATGCCCCTTAGGTGTGCCTAAAAATCGGGACTCATTTACGGGAAAAATATCTGACAAAAAACGGGCAGGTTGACACCCACTTTTGTTTGCCTTTTTAAGTTGAGACCGAACCAGGGAACGTGATTAAGAAGTTTAATTGAAATCGCTCTTACAGATTTTTCTGGAAATTGATCCGAATTTGACCATTTTTTGACATTTTTAAGGGGTTTTCTAGGAAAGATGAAGCAAGCATGGAGGAGAATGTTCGAGTTTAATTTTTCTATAACATAGCAGTGTTATATCTTAAAATAATAGTTTCATCATGCTCTTTCAGAAAATATATACATATAAGTGATTTGGGTTGAAGGTTTTACGACAACTGGTGGCCGAAAAACGGACCCATAGTCTATTCCATGCCGAATGGAAGAATCTCTGGAGTGCACCCTTTAAAGCATAATAGTGGAGTCTATGCATTATCTTAATGTAGACTCCGTTACGGAGCGGAGATGTGTCATTACGCCAGATTGTTTAATTTTGACTACCTAGTTACACCTGAAGCGCTATTTTCGGAAGCAGGTGGAAAGAACACCAGGAGTTCGATTAAAATAATCCACAGTGTGTCCATTAGTATACTATTGAGGTTATTGCATACTGTATTCCATACAGGAGTTATCTCCCCCTGGAATGAGATTTCGGTGGATATTATGGCAGAACGAGGTCCTATCCGAATGATATAAATTTGCCAGTGTAAATTTTCTTTACAAGAGAACCCATTTACAGTGCATAAAGGATGGAATGGATGTATATTATTACGGTTTTACGAATTATTTCTCAAGTTTCTGAAGTATTCCCCATGTTTCTAGGAAAATTCTAGTGCAAAATTACCAATAATTTGACTTGGTTACATCTCTTATTTGCATTTTCCCGCGTTTCTGCTATCATTGGAAAGCGGAAAAGCAACCACGGCCTTCATATTGCCGGAATGGATGACCATTATTAAGAAGAAATAGGTTAATTTTGAGTTTCGAAAATCCTGCTAGAATTGGCAAAAGCGATGAAAACAAAGATGGGGTAGGGGGAAAGATATCGGTCGGATTTCCCACAATAGTATGTATAACTGGCAAGTGTTGTATACCGCCATACTCGCAAACACTCTGAGATTACGATAAATGTGAATAATTAATTTCGTAAAAAACATCCTGCCCCTTAAGGTTGCCCTCCACAGTTTCGTAGTAATGGCCCCTCTCTAATTTCATACTACGATAGACTGCCCTTGTTCTGATACATCATAATTCTTCTTGTCTCCTTAATAGCTTATATCTATAATGCCATCCTATTCAGCATTATCAACGCTGCAAATGAGTACGTACAAATCGCGGGCTGGCTTCGTCTACACGCTGATCGGGATCATGGAGTAAAGTTTGTCCTGTCTCAGTTATGCCCCTTGGGTGTGCCTAAAAATGGGGACTCATTTACGGGAAGAAAATCTGGCAAAAAACGGTTAGGTTGACACCCACTTTTGTTTGTCTTTTTAAGTTGAGACCGGACCAGGGAACGTGTGTAAGAAGTTTAATTAAAATCGCTCTTACAGATTTTTCTGGAAATTGAGCCGAATTTTAATTATTTTTCGACATTAAATAAGGTTTTCTAGGAAAATGAAGCAAGCATGGAGGAGAATGTTCGAGTTTAATTTTCTATAACATAGCAGTGTTATATCTTAAAATAATAGTTTCATCATGCTCTTTCAGAAAATATATATACATATAAGTACTTGGGCTGAAGCTGCCTTACGACAACCGGTGCCGAAAAACGGACCCATAGTCTATTCCATGCCGAATGGAAGAATTCTGAGTGCACCCTTGGCATAATAGTGGAGCTCATGCATATCTTAATGTAGACTCCAAGTTACGGAGCGGAGATGTATCATTACGCCAGATTGTTTAATTTTGACTGCCTAGTTATACCTGAAGCGCTATTTTCGGAAGCAGGTGGAAAGAAGACCAGGAGTTCGATTAAAATAATCCACAGTGTGTCCATTAGCATACAATTGAGGTTACTGCATACTGTATTCCATACAGGAGTTATCTCCCACTGGACTGAGATTTCGGTGGATATTATGGCAGAACGAGGTCCTATCAGAATGATATAAATTTGCCAGTGTAAATTTTCTTTACAAGAGAACCCATTTACAGTCCATAAAGGATTGAATGGATGTATATTATTATGGTTTTACAAATTATTTCTCAAGTTTCTTAAGTATTTCCCATGTTTCTAAGAGAAAATTGAGTAAAATTACCAATAACAATTTGACTTGGTTAATTTTATTTGCATTTTCCCGCGTTTCTGCTATCATTGAAAGCGGAAAGCAACCACGGCCTTCATATTGCCGAATGGATGACCATTATTAAGAAGAAATAGGTTAATTTTGAGTTTTGTTCTCGAAAATCCTGCTAGAATTGGCAAAAGTGATCAAAACAAAGATGGGGTAGGGGAAAGTTATCTGTCGGATTTCCCAAAATAATATGTATAACTGCGCGTTGTATACCGCCATACTCGTAAAACACTCTGAGATTACGATACATGTGAATAATTAATTTCGTAAAAAGCATCCTGCCCTTAAGGTGGCCCTCCACAGTTTCGTGTAGCACGGCCTCTAATTTCCATAACACGATAGACCGTCTTTGTTCTGCTACATCATACCTTCTTGTCTTCTTAATAGCTTATATCTATAATGCCATCCTGTTCAGCATTATCAACGCTGCAGACGAGTACGTACAAATCGAGTGCTGGCTTCGTCTACACGCTGATCGGGATCATGGAGTAAAGTTTGTCCTGCCTCAGTTATGCCCCTTGGGTGTGCCTAAAAATCGGACTCATTTACGGGAAGAAAATCTGACAAAAAACGGCAAGGTTGACACCCACTTTTGTTTGCCTTTTTAAGTTGAGACCGGACCAGGGAACGTGAGTAAGAAGTTTAATTGAAATCGCTCTTACAGATTTTTCTGGAAATTGAGTCGAATTTGACCATTTTTCGACATTTTTAAGGGGTTTTCTAGGAAAAATGAAGCAAGCATGGAGAAGAATGTTCGAGTTTAAATTTTTTATAACATAGCAGTGGTATATCTTAAAATAATAGTTTCATCGTGCTCTTTCAGAAAATATATACATATAAGTGATTTGGGTTGAAGGTTTTACGACAACTGGTGGCCGAAAAACGGATCCATAGTCTGCTCCATGCCGAATGGAAGAATCTCTGGAGTGCAATCTCTTTAAGGCATAATAGTGGAGTCTATGCATTATCTTAATGTAGACTCCGTTACGGGAGCGGAGATGTATCATTACGCCAGATTGTTTAATTTTTGACTGCCTAGTTAGCAACGGAAGGGCTATTTTCGGAAGCAGGTGGAAAGAAGACCAGGAGTTCGATTAAAATAACCACAGTGTGTCCATTAGTATACTATTGAGGTTATTGTGATACTGTATTCCATACAGGGTGCTTATCTCCCTGAACAGAGATTTCGGTGGATATTATGGCAGAAACGAGGTCCTATCCGAATGATATAAATTTACAGTGCAAATTTTCTTACAAGAGAACCCATTTACAGTGCATAAAGGATGGAATGGATGTATATTATGGTTTTACAAATTATTTCTCAAGTTTCTGAAGTATTTCCCATGTTTCTAAGAGAAAATTGAGTGCAAAATTACCAATAATTTGATCTGGTTACATCGCTTATTTGCATTTTCCCGCGTTTCTGCTATCATTGGAAAGCGGAAAAGTAACCACGGCCTTCATATTGCTGAATGGATGACCATTATTAAGAAGAAATAGGTTAATTTTGAGTTTTGTTCTCGAAAATCCTGCTAGAATTGGCAAAATTGATCAAAACAAAGATGGGGTAGGGGGAAAGTTATCGGTCCGATTTCCCAAAATAATATGTATAACTGGCAAGTGTTGTATACCGCCATACTCGCAAACACTCTGAGATTACGATACATGTGAATAATTAATTTCGTAAAAAACATCCTGCCCCTTAAGGTGGCCCTCCTCAGTTTCGTAGTAATGGCCCCTCTCTAATTTCATAATACGATAGACTGCCCTTGTTCTGCTACATCATAATTCTTCTTGTCTTCTCAATAGCTTATATCTATAATGCCATCCTGTTCAGCATTATCAACGCTGCAAACGAGTACGTACAAATCGAGTGCTGGCTTCGTCTACACGCTGATCGGGATCATGGAGTAAAGTTTGTCCTGCCTCAGTTATGCCCCTTGGGTGTGCCTAAAAATCGGGACTCATTTACGGGAAGAAAATCTGAAAAAAAACGGTTAGGTTAACACCCCCTTTTTTTTGCCTTTTTAAGTTGAGACCGGACCAGGGAACGTGAGTAAGAAGTTTAATTGAAATCGCTCTTACAGATTTTTCTGGAAATTGAGTCGAATTTGACCATTTTTCGACATTTTTAAGGGGTTTTCTAGGAAAAATGAAGCAAGCATGGAGGAGAATGTTCGAGTTAAATATTTCTATAACATAGCAGTGTTATATCTTAGAATAATAGTTTCATCATGCTCTTTCAGAAAATATATACATATAAGTGATTTGGGTTGAAGGTTTTGCGACAACTGGTGGCCGAAAAACGGACCCATAGTCTATTCCATGCCGAATAAAAGAATCTCCGGAGTGCACCCTTGGGCCAGCATCATCTCTAGCGACGCCCGGTGAATGATGGTAAACGGCAGGTCAAACACAAGGTTGTTGGCACTGGGGTAATAATACCGTAACTGGTCCGTCCTTTTGTGACATAAGATGTACCCGAAAGCGACGTTCAATTTGAAGGCCGTAGTTTGATCTTCGAAGATGGCTTCCACGTAGCTGCGTAAACGGGCGAGTTTGGTCAGTGGGAAATTGTAGATATCTTGAATAGGGCGATGTTTGTGGAAACAGTACCGTGTCATGGACCAATGGCCCCGATCGTCGTCACTCACTGGATGGTTGTCCTGTAAGAGATCGCTGGGAACATTTATGGGCTCGACCATAAAATGTTCGATGTTGTCAGGCGAATGACTGGGAGCAGTAATGCTGGGGTCCGGTTGGATATCCAGGCTCTTCTGAACTGTGGGTATTGACAGACTCTCCGTCATCGCATCACCAGTGGCATCCGTCTCCCCGGGCTTATCTTCACTGGGTCGGACCTTCCACGGCTCCTCTTCAGTAGAAGGTTGTCGCTCATACCGTGGTGATGAACTATGAATCAAACGTTGGTGTCGCAGCAACTGACTGGGTCGTTTGAAAAGCCGACCACAATCCTCGCATGGACGCTTGGGTGGCCCATGAATTGAACGTTCATGGCGCAGTAAAACATCCTCCCGATTGAACGACCGTGCGCAGGTTGTACATGTATACCGAGCATCGTTGTGGGTGGAGGCCTCGTGGCGTCGTAAATTATCTAGACGAGTAAACTGCTTCTGGCAAGTTGTGCAAGTGGACATCTTGGTGGTTGACAGAGTGTCTGATGAAACGGCAAGGCCGTTTCCCTTTTATAGCACGCTAGCTGGTGATCTATTTTTAGCACACTCAGTTCAACTGCCTACCGGATGTAGGCGCACACGTCAGCGACAAGATCCCGGATGTACAAGAACCCGAATGTACCCGGATGTAAAAGTTCCCGGATGTAAAAGTGCCCGGATGTTCAATTCACTTCGCCCACTGGAAAATTTCCTCTCTCCTCATGCAAAGATCACATCCGGCCAAGGATACACCTTCAAGGCAGGTCAGGCATAGCTGGCGATGGTAGCGGAGATCTCCGGGCTCTCCCCTGGTTGAGCTATAACCCACACTGAAGAAATCATCTATCATTTCCATAGTTATGGGCGGGTATCTTTTGGTAACTCGTTTGGGGAGTCGAGCGGGAACCGGCACCTTTTCGTCAATCTTCAACGATTGCTCGTCTGCCTTGGAATTGGCTGGCTTTTCCATTTGATTGGGTCTGGTTGGTGTAGAGATGGACCATCCGCGTTGCGAATGCGTCATGGGAGGTGTCATGTTGTAGCTCTCGGAGTATAGACCCAAATTTGAGAGATATTTACAGCATCTGTGACGTCATTGGTGACGTCATCAGTACGAGTAGAAGCGAAAGTGGGCATTTTTTAGCAGTGAAGGATGTTATTTGGTGTAGAGATGGACCATCCGCGGTCCAAATGGACCGTGTGAGGTGTCATCTTGTAGCAACGCCCACCAACACCATTCTTAATGCTTCAACGCCCTGGTGAAATAGCTCAGAAGCTCTGATATTCCATGGAATTGCCACTAATTCTTCGAAATGCGGTGATGCCCGTCAACGCCCGTCGTTACACCTTAACACTCTAACATAACGCCATGATATAGACCAGAGAGAGAACAACAACAGCAACAACAACAAGGATGACACATGAGAGAACAACAACAACAAGAATTTTTTTTCATATAGTTTATTCTCCCCAATGTTACATCATACCCACGCTGGGGGAGCCGCGTTGGGTATATTTACAATTCAAGAAGATTCTTGTCCAATCAGAGGCCACCATTTGCATCTGTCATATTCGTTCCTGTCCGTTAGATGTATTCTCGGCTACTCTTGTCCAATCAGAAGTCGCCATTTCAGAAAGTTCCATCTTCGGCTATGTTCGCTCTGAACCGTTTTGTTCTAATCGTCATCGGGCAGGCCAGGATACCGTTGAGGAAACATATCCTCAGATAGTTGTTTGCGCATTCTGAGTATCTATCAGTGCATGGGTGAATACTTTCATCCGATGGGGTGGTGGGTCAGTTTAACCACGAAGAACGTAACATTGGTGACCCTCTCCACTATCCACTTGGTGTTGGGACGCTGTTCATAGGCCCATTCCAAGGGATCCACAGTGTCCAGTTGGGCCAGCATCGTCTCTAGCGACGCCCGATTGGTGATTGTGAAAGGATGGTCGTACACTGGGTTGATGGCACTGGAATAGAAATAGCACAATTCACGCGTCATCTTATGGCATAAGATGTACCCAAATGCTACATTTAATGTGAAGGACGTAGGTTGGTCATTGAAGATGGCTTCCACGTAGCTGCGTAGACGAACGAGGTCGGTCAGTCGGAAATTGTACAAGTCCAATTTAGGGCGATGACGATGGAAGCAGTGTCGGATCATGCACCAATGGCGTCGATACATCTCACTCACTGGATGATCTTCGGGTAAGAGATCGCTGGGAACATCCACCGCATCTTCCAGAAAATGTTCGTTGTTGTCAGGCGTATGACTGGAAACAGTAATGCTAGGGACCGGCTGGATATCTAGGCTCTTCTGAGCTGTGGGTATAGGCGGGCTCTCCGTGATCGCATCACCAGTGGCATTCTTCTCCCCGGGTTCATCTTCAGTGGATCTGTCCCTCCTGGGTGCCTCTTCAGTGGAAAGTTGTCCCTCATGCCGTGGTGACGGACCATGAATCAAACGCTCATGCCGTTTTAACTGACTGGGTCGTCTGAAGAGTTGACCGCATTCTTCGCATGGACGCTTGGGTGGCCCATGAATTGAACGTTCATGGCGCTGTAAATGATCTGGGCGCTGAAACGACAGTGTAGGCCTACATATCGTACAGCTATACCGGGCGGTTCCATCGTGCTTGGTAGCCTCATGGCGGCGCAAGTCGTGCCGGCGAGTGAATGATTTCGAGCACGTAGTACAAGTGAACATCTTGGTGGTTGACAGAGTGTCTGATGAAACGGCCAGGCCGTTTCCTTTTTATAGCAAGCTAGCTGTTGATCTATTTTTAGCACATTCAGTTCAACTTGGACGTCAGCGACAAGAACCCGGATGTAGGCGTGTGTGTATGTGTGTGCTTGCGAGTGTGTTTCTTGGATCGGAGCTCTTGGAGCTCAAAGCCTGTGGAGCTCAGAGCTCGGAAGTGACATTTGCATATGCCCTCTGTGAGGTCACTTCCGCTTCCGTTCACGTGACCGGAACTGACCTTTGACCCCGGCACGCAAAGGTTTCCACCGCGGTGTACGATATGTAGGCCTACACTGTCGTTTCAGCGCCCAAATCATTTACAGCGCCATGAACGTTCAATTCATGGGCCACCCAAGCGTCCATGCGAAGAATGCGGTGAACTCTTCAGTTAAAACGGCATGAGCGTTTGATTCATGGTCCGTCACCACGGCATGAGGGACAACTTTCCACTGAAGAGGCACCCAGGAGGGACAGATCCACTGAAGATGAACCCGGGGAGAAGAATGCCACTGGTGATGCGATCACGGAGAGCCCGCCTATACCCACAGCTCAGAAGAGCCTAGATATCCAGCCGGTCCCTAGCATTACTGTTTCCAGTCATACGCCTGACAACAACGAACATTTTCTGGAAGATGCGGTGGATGTTCCAAGCGATTTCTTACCCGAAGATCATCCAGTGAGTGAGATGTATCGACGCCATTGGTGCATGATCCGACACTGCTTCCACCGTCATCGCCCTATATTGGACTTGTACAATTTCCGACTGACCGACCTCGCCCGTCTACGCAGCTACGTGGAAGCCACCTTCAATGACCAACCTACGTCCTTCACATTAAATGTAGCATTTGGGTACATCTTATGCCATAAGATGACGCGTGAATTGTGCTATTTCTATTCCAGTGCCATCAACCCAGTGTACGACCATCCTTTCACGATCACCAATCGGGCGTCGCTAGAGACGATGCTGGCCCAACTGGACACTGTGGATCCCTTGGAATGGGCCTATGAACAGCGTCCCAACACCAAGTGGATAGTAGAGAGGGTCACCAATGTTACGTTCTTCGTGGTTAAACTGACCCACCACCACCCCCATCGGATGAAAGTATTCACCCATGCCCTGATAGATACTCAGAATGCGCAAACAACTATCTGAGGATATGTTTCCTCAACGGTATCCTGGCCTGCCCGATGACGATTAGAACAAAACGGTTCAGAGCGAACATAGCCGAAGATGGAACTTTCTGAAATGGCGACTTCTGATTGGACAAGAGTAGCCGAGAATACATCTAACGGACAGGAACGAATATGACAGATGCAAATGGTGGCCTCTGATTGGACAACAATCTTCTTGAATTGTAAATATACCCAACGCGGCTCCCCCAGCGTGGGTATGATGTAACATTGGGGAGAATAAACTATGTGAAAAAACTTCTTGTTGTTGTTGCTCTCTCATGTGTCATCCTTGTTGTTGTTGTTGTTGCTGTTGTTGTTCTCTCTCCGGTCTATATCATGGCGTTATGTTAGAGTGTTAAGGTGTAACGACTGGCGTCGACGGGCGTCACTGCATTTCGAAGAATTAGTGACAATTCCATGGAATATCAGAGCTTCTGAGCTATTTCACCAGGGAGTTGAAGCATTAAGAATGGTGTTGATGGGCGTTGCTACAAGATGACACCTCACACGGTCCATTTGGACCGCGGATGATCCATCTCTACACCAAATAACATCCTCCACTGCTAAAAAATGCCCACTTTCGCTTCCACTCGTACTGGTGACGTCAGCAATGACGTCACAGATGCTGTAAATATCTCTCAAATTTGGGTTTATACTCCGAGAGCTACAACATGACACCTCCCATGACGCATTCGCAACGCGGATGGTCCATCTCTACACCAACCAGACCCAATCAAATGGAAAAACCAGCCAATTCCAAGGCAGACGAGCAATCGTTGAAGATTGACGAAAAGGTGTCGGTTCCCGCTCGACTCCCCAAACGAGTTACCAAAACATACCCGCCCATAACTATGGAAATGATAGATGATTTCTTCAGTGTGGGTTATAGCTCAACCAGGGGAGAGCCCGGAGATCCCCGCTACCATCGCCAGCTATGCCTGACCTGCCTTGAAGGTGTATCCTTGGCCGGATGTGATCTTTGCATGAGGAGAGAGGAAATTTTCCAGTGGGCGAAGTGAATTGAACATCCGGGCACTTTTACATCCGGGGACTTTTACATCCGGGTACATTCGGGTTCTTGTACATCCGGGATCTTGTCGCTGACGTGTGCGCCTACATCCGGTAGGCAGTTGAACTGAGTGTGCTAAAAATAGATCACCAGCTAGCGTGCTATGAAAGGGAAACGGCCTTGCCGTTTCATCAGACACTCTGTCAACCACCAAGATGTTCACTTGCACAACTTGCCAGAAGCAGTTTACTCGTCTAGATAATTTACGACGCCACGAGGCATCCACCCACAACGATGCTCGGTATACATGTACAACCTGCGCACGGTCGTTCAATCGGGAGGATGTTTTACTGCGCCATGAACGTTCTATTCATGGGCCACCCAAGCGTCCATGCGAGGATTGTGGTCGGCTTTTCAAACGACCCAGTCAGTTGCTGCGACACCAACGTTTGATTCATAGTTCATCACCACGGTATGAGCGACAACCTTCTACTGAAGAGGAGCCGTGGAAGGTCCGACCCAGTGAAGATAAGCCCGGAGAGACGAATGCCACTGGTGATGCGATGACGGAGAGTCTGTCAATACCCACAGTTCAGAAGAGCCTGGATATCCAGCCGGACCCCAGCATTACTGCTCCCAGTCATTCGCCTGACAACATCGAACATTTTATGGTCGAACCCATAAATGTTCCCAGCGATCTCTTACAGGACAACCATCCAGTGAGTGACGACGATCGGGGCCATTGGTCCATGACACGGTACTGTTTCCACAAACATCGCCCTATTCAAGATATCTACAATTTCCCACTGACCAAACTCACCCGTTTACGCAGCTACGTGGAAGCCATCTTCGAAGATCAAACTACGGCCTTCAAATTGAATGTCGCTTTCGGGTACATCTTACGTCACAAAAGGACGGACCAGTTACGGTATTATTACCCCAGTGCCAACAACCTTGTGTTTGACCTGCCGTTTACCATCATTCACCGGGCGTCGCTAGAGATGATGCTGGCCCAAGTGGAACAATTGGATGCCTTGAGATGTGCACATCGTCAACGCCCCAACACACAATGGGTGGTAAAGAGGGTAACCAATGTTACGTTTTTCCTTTCCAAGACGACCAACCACCTCCATCGGGTGAATGCGTCACCCATGCACTGATGAATACCACAACATGCCGTACATACTCTCTATGTCTACATGCTGATCGTTGACTTGAGCTCAGTAAACACTTGTGCCTGATGTGACGATGCGTTGAATAATAAACATGGTGTTTGATATTTCAATTTGTTTTGCTGTGAACATACTAAACATACCCAGAGCGGCTCCCCCAGCCTGGGTATGATGTAAAATTTGGGGATAATAAACTATATGACAAAAACTTCTTGTTGTTCTCTCATGTGTCATCCTTGTTGTTGTTGTTCTCTCTCCGGGGCTCTTAGCGTACACGAATGTATCCTTATCAAGTACTTTAACGTGCAATCTATTCCCTATCAAGTACTTTTTGGAGACCTAATAGTGAAAACATCTTTTGAAATAATCGAACTCCAACTAAGAATGTCATTTTAAATTTGCAAATTCTCTATAAGAAACGATGTTTTTAAAGAAGTTTCTTCTATCAGAAACGATGTTTCTAAAACAGTTTTTGATTAAAAAGGTGTCTTTTTTGACGAGGTTACTATGCAACATTGTTACGACAAGAGCGTTCGTCAACAACAACAAACATTGTTGCAACATTGTTGCAAACATTGTTGACGATCGCTACAATGTTGCACCACGATCGCTACAATGTTGCACAATTATAAACACACACCTAATAAGGAACGTATGTGGGCATAGGAGAACTCGGCGCATGCACACACGCACACAGACACATAGACGCATACACACACGCACACACACGCGCGAATACACACACACACACACACACACGCACAAACACACCTGGTGCGCCGGCATCACCCACACACACAGGAACACACGCAAACACACACACACGCGCGATCAAACACATGCGCACACGCGCGCAAGCACACGCTCACTCACCATCGTTAGTGCGTTAAAACGGGGGTTGGGCACGCCTCACAGGCCATTTGGATCACGGATGGTCCATTTCTGCCCAAAACACCTTCCTTCACGTCCCCAAAATGCCCATTTGTCTACTACTCCTACTGGTGACGTTACCAATGACGTCACAGATGACGTAGACATCCCTTAGGTCGTGGTCTACACACCGAATACTTCACAATGACACCTCACACGACGCATTCGAACTAAGGATGGTCCTTCAATCACTCAAACACACTTTCACACACCCCCAAAATGACCATTTTACTTACTACATCCAACTGCGCATGCGCAGATTGACACGACTTGCAATAATCATTCTGACTACCCCACGAGAGCTTCACACTGATACCCCACCGGATGGTCCATCTCTACCCCAAAACACCTTCCTTCACACTCCCAAAATGCCCACTTTGGCTACTACTCCTATCGATGACGTCACCGATGTCGTCATAGATGACGTGGACATCCCTCAAGTCGTGGTCTACACCCCGATGGCTACAAGAAGACACCCAACAGGACGCATTCGGACCAGGGATAGTCCCTCAGTCGCTCAAATATACACATGCGCACCTTGGCAGGGTTGTGGGTTCTAGCATTAGTTGTACATGATGTCTGCGCGAGTACGGAAGCACGCCCCGACGCTCCGTGTATTGAAGACGGCCCCACCCGAGTTGGTCCGAATCATTGTACGCGGTGCAGACCACGCTCTCGTGTGCTGTCTGTGTGAGATTGGACTCAATATCTTAAAAGGCAACGTACCACTGACTCCGGCTCAGAAGGCGAAGTTGGCCAAGCATAAGACAGGTCTGCGAACCCTAGTCCAGAAGCGAGTCTCTTAAACACAAAAGAAAAAGGTGTTACAGAAAGACGGCTTTTTCGGGGCCATCTTAGCACCGTTGGCCGCTTCCGTGTTGGGTCCAGTATTGGGTGGACTCTTCGGCCGACAATGAACCACACGAAAAAAATGGTCCTCGTCGAACCTCGGTTCCTTCAAAACCTCCAATCACCGTACCCCGTACCTTCTACGGTGAAGACGATAAACACCCTCGATGAAGAGATGCGTCAGATCTTACAACGACCGAGGTTAAGCGACAGTGAGAAAGTACAACAGTACAATGAGACGCTTCAGCGGTACATGACGTTCATGGTCCAATACAAAACCCTCTCTACCCCAGCACCACCACCACCACCACGAGACACACCACCGACCTCAGCACCGCTCCAACAGCCGCCATTACCAGGGGTACCACCCACAGCCCCACAGTGGGTCGAAGTGGAAGTCCTGAAGAGTGTACCTGCATCGTTCAAGAAACAAGCTGGCCTGGTATTACAACGAATGAAACAGAATCCTAACATGACTTGGAATGATAAAGGTGAACTATTGGTACAGAATCAGGTGGTCCCCGGTACCCACATGACGGATTTAGTGAATGACCTGATGCGTCAACGCAGGTCGCACACGAATCCTCGAGGATGGGAGGTCTTCGCTCAAGGCTTGAAAGACATGCATGTACCACAGGAATTGGTGGGGAACCCAGAGCGCTGGGCCTGGATGCCATCGCCCAGTCGTGCACCACGACTCTCACCACACCATGAGTGGGAACCGGAGTCACCCCCAAAACACCACCACGGCGGGCACCTACTTTCCCCCCCTGTTACCACGCCACCCCCTGCAACCACCAAGATCCAAGTCACCGCGACCATCACGACGATTAGCGCCCAAGGGCTGGGAGAAGTATTAAACCCGGGAGCAGCAGCAGGAAATCCCAGTCGTCATGTTTTAAGTCGTGTCCTTCTGCCAACAGTGAATTTGATTTATGGACCGTCCCACCTACTCAGACCAGTGCCGAAGAAGGTCAATGGGTGGAACATCTGCCCCTTTCCAGCATTACAGCCACAGGCCCCATTGAATGCACCATCACCAACGCAGATACGACCTACCTGGATTTAGCCCATACGTACATATATGTGAAAGCTAAAATCACCAATAAAGATGGGTCAATCCTCAAAGCAGATGCACCCGTGGGTCCAGTGAATCTCTGGCTTCATTCGCTATTCCAGCAAGTGGATATAGCCCTCAGTGATAAACTGGCGAGCGCCTCGACGAACACGTACCCGTACCGAGCCTACATCGAAACACTGTTATACGTGACGCTAAAAAGTCGTATTTGACAGCCTACTGAGATAGCCCAGGCAAGATGGAAGCGAGTCCTGATAATGACGGCTACACGGAGAGAGTGAATTTCACAGTAGAGAGTCAATCGGTCGATATGATGGGACGTCTGCATGCGGACTTATCCATGCAGGACCAATACCGCGCAACGCCTGCGTTTGCCTTGATGGCCCCGAGTGAGGACCTCGAGTATCACATTGTCATCCAAGAGGCAAGTCTGTTTGTACGCAAAGTGAAACCGAGCCCAGGTGTACAGTTGGGGCACATCAGAGCCTTGGAGAAAAAACCAGCCCAGTACCCGATTCGACGAGTACAGACCAAGGTCTTTTCCGTTCCTAAAGGCAATATGATTGTCAATCAAGAAAACCTGTTCCTGGGGGATTTGCCCAAGCGTTTAACCCTAGCCTGTGTGGAGAACGTCAGTTATAATGGGACTCTCTCGAGGAATCCGTTCATCCTAAAAGCGTTCAACATCAATTTCGTGGCCCTGCATGTGGATGGCCAACAGGTACCGGCACGCCCCTTACAACCTAATTTCGGAACGGACAATTACATCCGGAGCTATCTGAACCTCTTCACAGCAACTGGCCAAATCAACCAAGACGAGGGAAATATGATCAGTCGAGACGATTTCGACAAAGGGTACACCTTGTTCTGTTTCGATCTGACTCCCACCTTAGACAACGATCATCAACTGAGTCTCGTCAAGAAAGGCAACTTACGCTTGGAACTGCATTTCGGGACACCTTTACCGAAAACCATCAATGTGATTTGCTACGCTGAGTTTGACAACATCATTCAAATCGATAAAAGCCGTAACGTCCTGTGTGACTTTGCCACCTAACATGGATACAGACCAGATACGCACCGTGCTGGAGAATGATCCAGGGACACGCATGGTCTTTCAAGGAGTGTTCGCCCGAGACGTGTTCCCATTAGACCGTGTGTATCCTGCTGCTTACGTCCTGAATACAGACCCGATGGATCGACCCGGTGAACACTGGGTGGCCGTGTACTTGACAGAAGAGTAGGGCGAATACTTTGATCCGTACGGCCTACCACCCCTCCATTCCGATTTAACAGACTTCATGGATCAAGGCACAGAGACGTGGTGTTGGAATACTAAAACGTTGCAAAGCCTGGACAGTATGGTGTGCGGACAATATTGCTTGTTTTACCTGTACCATCGATGCCGGGGACATTCCATGCAGACGATCGTCCACATGTTTGACGAGTACCCCAAGGCCGAGGACCGAGATGTACTCGTATATGACTGGGTCGCCCATCATTTCAATGTACAAGTCCCGTTCTGGGCTTAAGTTCTTTCAATGTACACACGCCCGCTGTTCTGGGCTTGAATTCTTTCAATGTACAAGTCCCTCTGTTCTGGGCTTCAGTTCTTTCAATGTACAAGCCCCCTGTTCTGGGCTTCAGTTCTTTCAATGTACAAGCCCCTTGTTCTGGGCTTGAGTTTTCACGTGGTTGTTCTCACGTTGTTGTTGTTACTGAATAAAAAAAAATGAGATCTCACCAAAAAACCCTGTCTTGTGTGTTTTATTCATAATGCATAAATGCCCAATGTGGAGATTCAGTCAAACTGAAATCAGTGATGTAGGATGGGGCCAAAATGTAACCCATCAATGTTAGAATGCAAGAGCACTATAGTAAAATAGAGAGCCAATGAAATCAGCCCACAGACCAAGTACGTGTTTTGGTCTAGGTTTGGAGCAGGCATTTCATTGAGGTGCGTGTAAAGGAAGACGGTGAGTGAAGACTCGTCCAACACGTATAGATTAAGTTTATTACTATAAGTTCTATGTATTTTTAAATATGGAAAAACCCGGATGTAAGATGAGAACCCGGATGTAAAACCACAGTACCCAGATGGAAGACGGAAAACCCCCACTGGGAAACCCGGATGTTGAGAAGAACCCGGATGTAGGCGCGGACGTAGGCGAAAGCATCCTAGTACCCGGATGTAGGCGCAGACGTGTACCTAGTACCCGTCCATTGGTTCTTTTATCGATCGCTCATTGGCTCTTTTTTTCTCGACCGCTGATTGGTCCAAATGGAACTGCCCATCCTTCCCAGGTTCATTTACAATCCCCTTTTGGGGTTCAAGCTCTGTATATATGGATGCCGCAACGTTGTTGCCGAACCTTGCCGAAAGGGAGACCTTTTGACCTGGATGTGACCTTTGTCGCGCGCGCACACTTCCGGACAACCCGCGCACTTCCAGACAACCCGCGCGCGCTGCGGCCGGGGCGGGCCGGGCCAGGGTGCGGGCCGGGAAAGTTGGAGGTGAGCATTCTGAAAAACCGGAAGTGACGTCACACACTTGCGCAGACTCACCAAACCACGTGAATGTTAGTCCAGGTGGATGCTCTCCCACCTAGGATTCACATGGATACCTCACTCGACACAATAGGCCCATGAGGGGCTCGCCTAGACCACAAAAACGTCTATTTCCATACCCTTTGGCTACCGCGCATGCGCAGAATGACCCTATTTCTACCCCACATCCACGCCATCAGATGCTCCATTACATAGGCTTCACATGGATACCTCACACGACCCATTCGAACCGTGAATAGCCCATCTCTAACCCAAACACACCCACACACACCCCCCAAAATGCCTGCTTTCTATACTACGGCCAGGCTGCGCATGCGCAGAGTATTGACATCGTACGAACCATTAGTGTAGTCAAGTGCTCCTGCATGAGAGCTTCAAAACAAGACCTCATACGACACCATTGGACCACCAGGGACTCACCTAGACTCCAACACGTCCACCCAGTATGGATTTATACATACATTGGGCTTATACCCCAGTATATGGGTCTATATGTGGCTATAGACAGACCTCGAACTTTTTTCAAAAATTTCACCGTTTCGTCCCGGGACACTTCCTATCATGTTTGTCTTCACGAGACTAAGAAAACAAATCCAAACAACCATACCGCAAATGTCTAGAAGTAGGTTTCCCAGTGGGACAAACATTGGTCCTATACCCCCATAACCCGTATATGGAACTATATGGGTCTCCCTGAACTTTTTTCAAAAATTTCACCGTTTCGTGCCGGGACACTTCCTATCATGTTTGTCTTGACGAGACTAAGAAAACAAATCCAAACAACCATACCGCAAATGTATAGAAGTAGGTTTCCCAGTGGGACAAACATTGGTCCTATACCCCCATAACCCGTATATGGGTCTATATGGGCTATAGACAGACCTCGAACTTTTTTCAAAAATTTCACCGTTTCGTGCCGGGACACTTCCTATCATGTTTGTCTTGACGAGACTAAGAAAACAAATCCAAACAACCATACCGCAAATGTATAGAAGTAGGTTTCCCAGTGGGACAAACATTGGACCTATACCCCCATAACCCGTATATGGGTCTATATGGGTCTCCCTGAACTTTTTTCAAAAATTTCACCGTTTCGTGCCGGGACACTTCCTATCATGTTTGTCTTGACGAGACTAAGAAAACAAATCCAAACAACCATACCGCAAATGTCTAGAAGTAGGTTTCCCAGTGGGACAAACATTGGTCCTATACCCCTAGTATGGGACTATATGGGTCTCCCTGAACTTTTTTCAAAAATTTCACCGTTTCGTCCCTGGACACTTCCTATCATGTTTGTCTTGACGAGACTAAGAAAACAAATCCAAACAACCATACCGCAAATGTCTAGAAGTAGGTTTCCCAGTGGGACAAACATTGGTCCTATACCCCTAGCATGGGACTATATGGGGATGTGGGTGAATGGGGCGTGGAGGATGATAGGACATGTACAGACCTGTCTGTGTCGTTCATCTCCGTGTGTCTTTTCGGTATTCTCCATTTTCCCACAATGGCGGTGTATCCGCCATTATCCGCCATTTTCCCACAATGGCGGTGTATCCGCCATTATCCGCCATTTTCCCACAATGGCGGTGTATCCGCCATTATCCGCCATTATCAGTCATTTTCCCACAATGGCGGTCAGGTCTTTCCGCCATTATCCGCCATTTTCTCATGGCGGTCAGGTCTTTCCGCCATTATCCGACATTTTCCCACAATGGCGGTCAGGTCTTTCCGCCATTATCCGCCATTTTCCCACAATGGCGGATACCAGCCGCTATAAAAGGGGCAGAATTCCGATGTCTGTATTCATTTTCCAGGCGAGGCGAAGCCCTGTTGCACAACAATACGAGTTCCAAATCACCAAATACAAACAGTACCGAGAATGCAAGGATTCGCCGCTGATGAGGGAATTTTTATCACAGATCCCGACGATCCGCCTATACAAGTATTACCGGTACAACCAGCTGTGCGTACCATCTATCAACGACAATGGAATACCATACGCCATTGTTTTCATCGGCATCGCCCGATATTGGACTTATATAATTTCCGGTTGGAAGAAAACATCCGTCTACGTAGCTACGTGGAAGCCATCTTCAACGACCAAGATACAGCCTTCAAGTTAAATCTCACTTTTGGATACATTCTTCGCCATAAAGAGACAGACCAGCTCCGTTATTATTATCCCACCAATAATACCCGGGTGTTTGACCAGCCTTTCACCATTATCCATCGACCGTCCCTGAACACGGTACTGGAAAAATTAGAAAGCTTGGATAGTTTGGAATGGGTACGACAACAACGACAAAACACAAAATGGCAAGTGGAGATGACAACCAATGTTACGTTTTACGTCACTAAAATGATCGATCACCCTATCGGCGCTCCCATTCATCTCCCGGACTGGTTGAAACACAGAGAAGGCATGCACGCCTTAGTAGGCGGCACCGATGGACCCTACACCGATCGGAAATGTTTATTCCGATGCCTGGCTATTCATCTCAACAAACGTCCACCCACGAAATGTGATAAATTGGCCAACCAGTATTGGGAAAAATACTTACGTGAAAGGAACATGAAATATCGGGACTTTCGCGGGGTCCCGTTATCGCAGCTGGATGTGGTGGAAAATTTGTTTGGCGTCAACATTGTCGTATACAAATTAGAGCAACACGTGGATGTCGACAATGACGCCCCACAACTCACCGCCCGACCCGTACATCGTTCCCCGGGGAAATACGACACAACCATGACATTGAATTTGTACGAAACGGACACTGGCGGGCATTTCTCGTACATCACGGACATCAACAGGTATGCCCAGTCATACATCTTTAGTAAATGCCAACGCGTGTTTGACAGGTCTTGGCTTTTACATCGACACGAGAAAATTTGTGACCAGACCACCAAACGGAAATTTCCTGGCGGCGTATTCCACAACACTCCGACCATCTTTGAAGACCTGGCAGATGAGGGTATTGACGTCCCCATGGACCACCGTTATTTCCCGTACAGAGCGTGCTATGATTTTGAAGCCCTATTAGAACCCATGGAAAAGGTATCGGCTAAAACTCAATGGACCCAGCATCACATTCCTTTGAGTGTGAGTATTCACACCAACGTACCCGGTTACGACACGGCTCCGGTGGGTTTCGTATCTAACGGGGACCCCCATGAACTGATTACACGAATGATGAACTACCTTGAAACCCTCAGTCAAGTCAGTGCGGCACATCTCGCGTCGACTATCTACTGTGATGTATTAGCGGCACTTGATGCGCGTATTCCAACATTGGATGGGGAGGACGATACCGATGACGAAGACGAAAGTGAGGAACGCAAACCACCGAAACCCTATGCGCAGAAACTGAAACTGCGTTTATTGGAATACATGAACCAATTACCCGTCCTTGGATTTAACTCGGGCCGATATGATTTGAACTTAATCAAAGAATTCTTGTACCCGTACCTCGCTAAAGCTGGGAATGTGAAATTCATTATTAAGAAGACAAACAACCACGTCGCTCTATCCACAACTTCACTCCGATTCTTAGATGTACGTAATTACCTGGCGCCGAATTACAGCTATGAACAGTGGGTGAAAGCGTACGACTGCGCGGAGAGGAAAAGTTGCTTTCCCTACAACTACATGACGAGTCTCGAGCGTCTGGACGAAACCCAGTTACCACCCCAGGAGGCCTTTTACAACGATCTCAAAGGAGAAGCATTATCTACCACCCTGTATACCGAACTGCAACAGGTGTGGGTCCGTGAAGGAATGCAAACTCTCCGGGATTTTCTCGTCTATTACAACAATTTGGATGTCATCCCTTTTCTGGAAGCTACCGACAAAATGTCCGCCTTCTACCGAGATATGGGTGTCGACGTATTCAAAGACTGTGTTAGCATTCCCGGTCTGACCCTGCGGTATCTGTTCCAGGATTTACCCACGTTCTTCGCTCTCGTCGATCAGAAAGACGCCGACATGTTTGACTGTTTGAAGGGAAATATCGTAGGCGGCCCCAGTATTATATTCCATCGGTACCATGAGAAACAGCTGACCCATATCCGAGGAGAAAAATTGTGTGAGAAAATAATAGGATTCGACGCCAATGCCCTCTACCTGTCGTGTTTGAGTAAACCCATGCCGGCCAGTCATTATACGCGGTGGCTCCCTGAGGGTCGAGAATTCAGAGCTCAACGATCTACGAAACATCAAGCAGAACAATGGCTGGATTGGGAAAGTCAGCGACGAGGCGTCACTATCCGTCACCAAGGCAACCACACGGAAAAGCGAATTGGAGATCGGCGCCTTCCCGTGGACGGATTTGCTATCATCAATACAGTACCGACCGTGTTTCAATTTCACGGCTGTTATTGGCACGGTCATGAGTGTTCGTTCGCGGGAGGGCGCTATAACGAGCGCCGTGGACTGACCCCGGCCGCCTTACGTGAAGAAGTACAGCAGAATCGAGATTACATTTGTGGACTGGGCTATGCCTATGAACAGCTATGGGAATGTGAATTCCACCACATGCAACGTCGTCAACCTGAGTTATACTCGTTCTTACACGCTCACGACCGACTACTGGATTATCGGACTGTTATCACCATGACCGACATCCTACGCACTGTTGAGACGGGAGACCTCTATGGATTCGTGGAATGTGATCTGCACGTCCCTGACCACTTGAAAGACACGTTTGGCGAATGTCCGCCCATCTTCAAAAACACCGAGGTGAGTCGAGATGATATCGGAGCCCATATGCGCGCATACGCTGAAGAACACGACTACCTAACGCGACCACGGCGTATGTTGATCGGCAGCATGTTTGGCGAAAAAATCTTGCTCGGTACCCCTCTGCTTCAGTGGTATATGAGGCACGGACTGGAAATTACGAAAATATACCAAGTCATAGAATTCACCCCCCAGGCTTGTTTTGAGAAGTTCGCGAACGACGTGACCGCCCGTCGCCAAGGAGACGCCGACCCCAGTAAAGCCATCATCGGGGAAACGATGAAATTACTTGGGAACAGCGGATATGGAAAAACGGTAACGAACCAGGACCGTCACGTGACCGTGAACATTTGTACCACGAAACAAGCCCGCAAACGCGTGAATTCGCCTCTATACCGACACATGGAGATGATTGACGACACCACCTACGAAGTGACGTCAGCCAAAAAGACCATCACATATAACCTGCCGCTCCAAATAGGATGTATGGTGTACCAGCTGGCCAAACTGCGAATGCTGGAATTCATATACGATTTCATGGGCGTGTATTTCCACCAATCAGACTGGCAATTGATAGAAATGGACACCGACTCAGCATACATGGCCGTTTCCAACCCGGACTGGGAGTCACTCGTCAAACCAGAATTACGTGCACAATATGAGGCGGAACGGGACCAGTGGCTACCCCGACGCGACCACTACACCTACGACAAGCGGACGCCCGGCCTGTTTAAACTAGAGTGGAGCGGTGATGCCATGATCGCCCTGTGTTCGAAAACTTACTTTTGTGACGGTGATGACAACAAATTCAGTTGTAAGGGGGTGAGTCGACGCGACTCCAACATCAACAAGGCCCTGTACCTGAATGTCCTCCAGAGCCAGGCCAGTGCGAGTGGCACTAACCGAGGTTTCCGTATCATCGACCACCAGATGCGCTCGTATACCCAGGAACGGGACGCCTTCACATACTTCTACCCCAAGCGCAAAGTCCTGCCCGATGGTGTGACTACAACCTATCTTGACATTTAGAGTGATAAATACGAACACTGCGAATATTCCACTGGACTAACGAACTGTTCTATAATTCGATTTTTATGGGTACCAAACGCCTTTGATAAGACAGTTATATGTTCTATGAGTACTGATGATATTGCACCGGACTAACGAATTAACTGTTGTATATAGGTTCAATAATTCAATTCAATTTTATGGGTACCAACCGCCTTTGATAAGGCATGATAAGAGGAACTCACTGTTGTATATATGTTCTATGAGTACTGCGGCTATTGCACCGGCCTTGTTGGGCTGAATTAACTGCTGTATATATGTTGTGTTTTCTGTTATAAAATGTGTGTTTCTTCCATACAACATTGTGAGTTTGGGTTATTTTGTATACCGTAGTTAGTAAGAGCTAATTTGCTGGTATTGACCTTCATGACCGCCTTTATGGCCCCCTCGTTGCCCCCTGGTGTTCTAGGGGGAGATAACTCCAGATTGTGAGCCGGTAGTGACCTTTTGACACGGATGTGACGTCATAGGCGTATCAGGCGATAACCCGCGCACTTCCGACGATAACCCGCGCTGCGAGGATGTCACGTGACCGGATGTGACACATGCGCAGAATGACGATATTTCAACACCACACCCACCCCATCAGACGCCCCTTCACGAATGCTTCACATTGATACCTCATACGACCCAATCGGCACAATAGGGACCCCTCTCGCCCCTGAAGATTGCCGGAGAATGCCGAAGAATTTGGGACTACTTTCTGTCCGCGGAGGTTTTTTCCCGAGACCGCATCACTGCGGAGGAATACAAAGGTCAAAGAACTATTTTTGACCTGCAAAAATTGGAACTCTCCTGTATTCGGAGGTATTTTTTGGTCACAAGACTGGTGGCGCCCTCTGGCGGCTATCTTCGGAAAAATTGTTCAAACAGAGTTATCTGCCCTTAAATCGGAAATAATTTGCACTTACTATACTACTAACACTTTCTAAATGTTTTCCCTCCTCCAACCCTCTAGATGTTAAATATAACATTTGCGTTTTAAGAGTGTTGCTATGATAACCATATTTCTGAAATTAAGGGTAACCAATTTGCAACACTGATACAGTTCCGACCCACCAGAGCGAAATTTCATCTGTTTCAAAAGAAAATAGTTTGATTGGCAAAATGATTATCAGGATCGCAAATTGTCCGTAGAATGTATTAACAAAGTAACTTAGCTGGGCATGTACTGAACTGTTGGGAATATACGATTACATTTCTCAATGAGAGGTGTCAGTTTCAACCCGCTGTCGCCAGTTCCGATCCAGCCTCGTTTTGACATTGACCTCTGACATAGATATATACAAATGTAATCGTCAACATAACTTTCCCCACAAACTAGAGTCCTAGCTGGATATTTCGTGTTGCATGTCTTGATCTCATAAGTGAACATTGCGTTAAAGGATGCGGGTTGGGGGTGATAGTGATATGGCCGAGATGATTATATTGACAAGATAGATTGGACTATCATGACATAAGATAAGGAGCTATATATATTGTTCTCGAACAATTTGAAGACACGTGATAAGCCTTAATTGAGCATAACGTGATTCCAGCGAGACAAATAAACTACGTTTAAACCAAGATAGATTGGACACTGAAATATCTCCGATAGTAGTATAGAAAGGCTATCTACCTCATTGACCTAAACAATTTGCATCTGACTTCTGTGACGTCACTTCCGGTTCCATGCGCACAATACCGGGTATGGTGTGCAGGGGTCAAAGCTCACTTCCGGTCACGTAACCGGAACCGGAAGTTACATCACACAGGTCATATGCAAATTTTTGTGGTCAATGAGGTAGATGATAGCCTTTCTATTTTGAGGGTCAACGAGCGTGTGCGATATTTATCGCACGTCATTCTCCGTGAATCGGTTTTGTCTACGTGCTGCTCGTGTGCTGTTGCAATGGTCATATGCAAATTTCCAAGGTCAATGCGACCAAAGCCCTTCTTTGGTCGCGTTGACCTACTTTCGTGACGTAATTGTGGAGCGACGTGGAGCTGACGTCACGAAAGTAGGTCAACGGGACAAAAGATGGCCTTTCTATAGTCCGGGTCAAAGGTCACATCCGGGTCACTTCCTGTGACTTCATTTCCGGTGACGTGACGGCCCAGCAAGAGTTATCTGCCCCTAAATATAAGACCTCATGACGTCACAAAGGTCAATGGGAGTGAATTTACTCTTTCTTCTTCGGCAATGTCCGCGTTTATTCGGCAATGTCCGGGATTCTTCGTCAATGTTCGGTAATCTTCAGCAATGTCCGGTCATCTCCGGCAATGTTCGGTCATCTCCGGGAATGTCCGGTAGGTAATCGAAGTCAAAGGGTCCCGGTTCAACGGGACCAAAGATGCCCTTTCTATTTTGAGGGTCAACGAGCGTGTGCGATATTTTTCGCACGTCATTCTCCGTGAATCGGTTTTCTCTACGTGCTGATTGTGGGACGGCACAAAGATCATGCAAATTTCCAAGGTCAATGCGACCGAATTATTTCTTTCAAAGGGTCAAGTCACGTGAGTGGTAGGGACGTCAAAAAGGCCATATGCAAATTTTAATACGTGCCTTTTCGGAACCTGGGGCATTTCCGTGAACCGGTTAAGTGATGTCAACTTCACGTGGCTCCATGATATGCAATTTTTTTAGGTCAATGGGAGTGAATCTGCCCTTTCTATTTTGAGGGTCAACGAGTGTGTGCGAGAGGTATTCGAAGGGGCGTTTTGGGGTCGAGGTGGACCCGTAGTGGTCCGATTGGGTCGCGTGAGGTATCAGTTTGAAGTATTCGTGGGAGAGCGTCCAACTGAATGGGTGTGGGGTGGAACTGACGTCATTTTCCGCATGCACAGTAGAAAAAGGGCATTGGAAAGGACGTTTTGGGATCGAGGAGGGCCCATATTGGGCGTACTGGATCGGGGAGGGTACCTATGTGAAGCGCTCCTCCAGGCCGATCAAGTCATGGGTGGGTGCATGTTTTCACAGAAATAAAAACGGAGTCATAGAAATGAGAATGTTGTTGTTGTTGAGATAGAGTAGTCTCTCAATTTCGTGGAAGTAAAAGTCAAGGGAAGTAATCCAGTTTAGTAGTACAGAAAGCACAAACTGTCAGGGTTAAGTTTTCGGGGAAGTTTCTGGGAAAACCCCTGTTCTATTTATAGATCACTCGGAGGTGCAATGGAGTGCGTTTGGAGGAGATAAGGGCCTTTTTTCCACCCGGCTACCTGGTAGAGTTACCTGTGTGTGTGTGTGTGCGTGTGTGTGTGTGTGTGTGTGTGTGTGTGTGTGTGTGTGTGTGTGTGTGTGCGTGTGTGTGCGTGTGTGTGTGTGTGTGTGTGTGTGTGTGTGTGTGTGCGTGTGTGTTTGTGTGTGTGTGTGTGTGTGTGTGTGTGTGTGTTGGTGAGTGAGTGAGTGAGGCGTGCCCAACGCCCGTCTTAACGCATGGACGCACTAACGATGGTGAGTGAGTGAGTGAGTGAGAATGATTAAGTGTTCATATAAGGTCGTTTGTACACCATTAGCCTCAGTCTGCGTCCACCCTCTGACCGGATACCATGTCAAGTACATGTACGTTCTGTCAGAAGACACTCTCCCGTCGCGACAATACGCGCAGACATATTCGTCTAATGCATAGACAAGAGACACCACCGAGTCCCACTGTAAGTTCACCAAGTGGAGTAGAGCATTCCTATACGATGACGGTGAGCTGCCCTACGGGAGGTGGAAAGACGTCCTGGGTGATTAAGTTCTTAGAGGAAGGTGTGGCAACCCCAGCTCCGACACGCGTTGTATGGTGTTATAGCCAATGGCAGCCCGCGTACGAGAATACGCGATTACAGAATGTGAGCTTCGTCCCAGGACATAGACGAACTGTATTACTACGATTACGAGCAGACCAACGTGGTGATGCTGGCTGATCTGGTGAGTGCGGTCAAGGACAATTCACACGTTGCCGACTTGTTTACCAAAGGATCCCATCACCGACATCTATTTGACCTAGAATATCTTTCCTCAAAGGAAGGCGTCCAGAGATATTGCCTTGAACTGCCAATACTTTGTGCTGTTCTCCAATCCTATCCGACAGAGCACAAATCCGTGTGTCTGGTAGTCGAATTTAATCCTCAGAACATCAACCATTTCATGCAGGCGTTTCAAGGGGCGACAAATCGTCCGTACGGCTACCTGTTCATAGACTTAAAAGCTCATACCCCCGAAGATCGTCGGTTGACGACCCACCTGTTACCAGGCGAGGGGTCACCACAACGTCATATACCCCTACAACATCCACACCTGGCAGCACCCGTCCAGCAGCAGCAACCCATCATCCCCATACAGCGGGTCCCCTTCATACCATCAGTCCCGGAATATCACCCAACCGTGAATTACAAGCGTCTGGTCCGTCATTCATAATTCAGCCGTCGTCCATTAGAGAATATCCGCGTCCATAATCCAAAGACCTATTCCATATTCCATATAACAGTATTAGCACCAAATTCAAAAAGACAATCATAGTATACATAAACATAGGCTTGTTTCCTGCAAGAGAGAAGCGGTTAACAGTATTCAATGATGCCGGCAAGACATCATGATGTTCCAAAAATATCAAATCCGTATCGCTGATCAGTATTCTTAATCCATAATATTCGTTGTAAATTCGTCATCTAAAGAATGATGTATCTCAGTCACGCTTTGATTGTGACTGTTCACATGAGCACCATGAGGACCAACCCAAACCCGTACAAGGGAATGAACACAACGTGAACTCGAGGCTATCGAAGGATTTGTTCAAAGAAAGCATGGACGCCGAGATGGGCGAGACGTTGGGGGCCATAAAAAAAAACAAGTTTCACCACAAAGGGTATTCGAACGAGGAAGCCGCAATTTTAGCCCATACCTCATTGGCACCCGGACTACGACGGGCTTTACGTCAGCAGTATGCCGACCTCGTGACCCATATGAAATTGTTGGACAAGGAACCGGTCCATATGGAAATCGAAAGAACAGCGTCGATGTTGAAAACCTCGGGCATGAACTGGAAAGCGGCGTATGTCGGGGCAATAGCACAAAAGAAGCACCTGTTTGAACGCATCATTAAGACCAAAAGCGTCCCATATAAATAGCCCACACGGCACCATCTTCCTCATTTCACATTGAGTACTAGGGCATTCACAAATGTAAACTTTGAACCCGACAACGAGGATATTCTAGCCGAAGCTTTACGTCGAGACAACGTTCAAGTCGATGCTATTATTGACACAGCTCAAGGTCGGACCACTGAGACCGCTCAGCACCAACGCATGCGTTGTCATCTTATCACGCTTATAGATGACATCCAATGGGTGACACGGGTATGTCTTCTGCTACATGAGAAACAGATAGTACCCAAAGAGGATACCAACACAACTACCCGTGCCCGGAATCTTCTGACCCTGCATGAGGCATTTCACACCTTGATGGAGACGCAGCTGGAGACGGGAAATTATCTTCTTCAACCTTCAACATGATGATGTCCGTCCATGGATGATCGACAATGCATAAGGCGTTGGGATAGGACGTTAAAGTGTTGAGACGGGCGTTAAGACGTAACGACGGGTGATGGCGGGCGTCACTGCATTTCGATGAATTAGTGTCAATTCCATGAAAATCAGAGCTTCTGAGCTATTTCACCAGGGAAGCTGGGCGTTGGCGGGCGTTACTGTCCATAAAAGCAAGCGTATTCTCCTAAAGACGTGCACAGTTGATGTTCACGTGTACGACTTGCTCGAAGCCCTTTCATCGCCTGGACAATTTACGTCGTCACACACGTGCACGTCACGAAGTACCCACGCATACATGTGCAGAGTGTTATATAGTCATTAAGCATCCCAGTCAATTGAGACACCAAAGTGTCATACAGGGATCACGCTCCCCACTCTCGAGACCGGATATTTCAGTTCCCATGGAAATGCATCTCCGATGGAGATTGATCCCAGTGTTGAGGAGCCCTTCCATCTATCCTCCCTGCCTACCAATGGAAGAAGTAAGAGCTCGGAGCTCCAGTATCCTGGATTTCCCGAAGACGTTTAGGTTACACCAAACGAAGATTAAACTTTCTGAAATGCGGCTTCTGATTGGACAAGACCCTACGAGAATTGGGTGGGTATGATGTACTGAAGGGGAGAATAAAATAATTAACCTGTCATCCTTGTTGTTGTTTTTCTCTCATCTGTCTACATCATGGCGTCAAGGCGTTATGCTAGGAAGTTCAGATAGGGCGTTAAAGCGTTAAGGCGTAACGACGGGCGTTGAAGGGAGTCACTGCATTTCGATGAATTAGTGACAATTCCATGGAAATCAGAGCTTCAGGGCTAATTCACCATGGCGTTGAAGCGTTAAGATAGACGTTTGGGCGGTACTGTCAATAACAGCAAGTGTTTCTCCAAAACACGCACATTCGACGTTCACCCGCGAACATGTGCGAACGCACGTTCCCCAGACCTTACGATATGATGCGAAACGAGAAGAATATACATGGGATTGAAGACTTCGAGGAGTCCACTGAGGCGAATGCTGACACAGAGACTGCTGAGAGTCCATCGACTTGATCTCAGATAGTCAGCCTACATGCCAGGAAAGTGAGGAAGAACCTACCTTCTGGGATTGTATTGTGCATGAAGCTATTAATAGCTATGCTGCGGTAATCGAAGACGCCGGACAGGATAACAGGCGTTCATCCAAATGCGCCGCTGCATCAAGAAAACAGTCATGGCCATATATGAACGGTATAGGCTGCTCCCGCTTGAAATGACCACCCACCGAGGCCCTGGAAAATGCGATCAGAATGCGCAAACAACTGTTTGAGGATATGCTGCCTGAACGGTATCCTGGACTGCCCGATGATGCTTAGGTTACACCGAACGAAGGTTGAACTTCCTCAAATGACGCTTTTTAACTGGACAAAAGCCTTCTTGAATTGAAAACATACCCAACGCGGCTCCCCCAGCGTGGGTATGATGTGATGGAGGGGATAATAAACTATATGAACACTTATGAGCGTGTTGATCTTTCTTTCTCCCAACTGTTTGCATCATGGCGTCAAGGCGTTCTGCTAGGGCGTTATGGCGTTAAGATAAAGCGTTAAGGCGTTAACATAGGCGTTGAGGCGTTGGTCCTCCGCGACCCCAAGTTGACCTCAAAAATTGGCATATGATCTCTGTGACGTCATTTCCGGACACGCTGAGGTAAAATATACCAGGTAGCCAGAGCGAAAATGGCCACCTCTCTCCAAACGCGCTTGTTTGCACTTCCGAATTTCCGCTTTGTCTACTACTCCTTTTTTTTTCTTTTTTTTATTTTTTTTTTTTATTTATTTGTCCATTGTCCATTTTATCGTCAAATGCAGGTATTCAAATGATTTGACAGATGATAGTTTCCAAACGACCAAAGTTCCTCTGTATTCACTTGCCGTGTGGATGGTACAGTATCTCACAGACTGTGATGTTTACATACCAGAAAAAAAACGCCTTTGTGTGTGACTGTAAACAGAGTCAATAGTTTTTCAATCCATAGGAAGTATACATATTTCTGGTGATCAAATAACAAGCTCCCATACTGATCGAGTTATGAATGTTCTGAAAGTGATGATGGGCTCATTTTCCGTCGCCCGATCACATTGAGCCTGTGAGATACTGCACCATCCACATGGCAACTGAACACAGAGGAAGTTTGATCGTTTGGAAACTATCATTTGTCAAATTATTTTCCCTACCTGCATTTTGACAATCCATGCCAAAAAATGGCCCAGCAGAAGGTCCTTGTCGAGGTATATGACGATCGCTTCGATCTACATTTGCCATGCATTGTGAAATCAGCACTTGCCCTCCGATTGGCTGATAGTTTAGGTCGCGTGCCGCTGTAAACACAGCCGATGTGATGTGTTTCATCGTCGACCGTTTATTGTTATTTTTTATCACACTGCGCCAAAACTATCCGATTTTTTTTACATCAAATTGAAAATGGGGAACAATGTTCCCTAAAAGTATGTTCAAATGGTCATCGAATAAATTAATTATCATTTCTACTGGTCCAGACCGATTTTCGCCCAATTTTATGGAAATATGGTATTAAATATAGCAGCGAGCTGCAATCCTCGGGTTGCAAGCACATATCGCAGGCAATGAACCAACAGCAGTAGTTTTAGACCTGGAAGCCACCCTATTTGGCAAAACGTCATTTGCTTCCTCTTAGATCTAACCTACATAGTTACCGCTGAAGAACAATCTGTCAATTCGCAAATTTGGGTGATTTACATCTGAGAATAGAGGGAAAACTATTGAAGGTACGTGCTCTTGGACAATATAATGCAACAAACTGCATGGCTGTACCTCCCATAGTTCTTGAGTTATAGCCTGTAGAAGATGTGCTCCGTTTCTGACAAAATTCAAGATGGCGGCCAAACCACGTGACCGAGGACCAAAATTTTTGCATATTCGTGATCACCATATCTTAATGCATATATGTAGCCACTTTCCCCGTCCAAATCTGTCATTTGAAAATCCGACAATTTTGATTGGTCAATGGCGGCCATTTTAATTTACGGAACAACTTTTCAAATCATAATTGGGAGCCCCAGGTTCATCGAACATGTGTGCCAAGTTTCGAGGCAATCGGTCCAGTGGTTCCAGAGGAGAAGATTTTGGAAGGTTTTAGGATAAATCCAAGATGGCCGCCAAAGCATCTGACCAATCGGCTTCTTCTTTTGATATGCATTAGATCTCACATTCCCCAAGACTTATGCGAAGTTTCAACTTCATCGATTAAATGGCGGCCAAGGAAATTTTGTCACAAAATCCGGCGGAATAATAACAATACCAATCATAATAGGTTTGCAGCCTCTGGCTTGCAACCCTAATAAAAAAACATCCACAAATCCAGACAGGCGTTTGGTGGAGTCAAGCCTGCATACCTTAGAACATTAATTCATCAGAATTTGGCGTAAATAGTGTATAGTTTTGAATGAAATTCACTTTCCGTTGAGTAAACAAGCACAAATGACCAAAGCCGCTGCGCCATAATTGGTGTTATTGTTTATACACGTGGAATTGTTATGCCCTATGGCGCATGCGCTAGTTATGTAGCTTCCGCTCTCTCTTGCCTGGCTCTCGTGTGTAATGTTACGTGTTTTGCCTGTGTCTTATTGGAGCTAATAAACAACGCTCATTTCACACAGAAACGACGTCTTGTTGTTGGTTTGACGCTGTGTTGAGTTCGAGGAGGATTTACCCAACTAACTGGCGTGGTGGCAGCGAAGATTCAACCCACGATTCTCCACGTACATGTACGGTAAGCGACGATAAACTGTCTAAACTTTTCCTCCCGCTCAAACGCACGTGGCTCACTGTGCTGTGACAAATCAACCTGTGCATCTCAGCACGGTAATATTAGACGTTCGCGTGTGTACAGACAATTCATTGACTATGGCTAGCATCCACAGAGCACCGAAACAGTGGTGTCTAACAAAAACTGAGACAATAAATTCATTCGAGAATTGGAAACAGAACTTGCATTACACACTGTCTCTGGATTCAAACTTCGCTCCCTTCCTCCTGGATGGAACCCGTTGGGAAAAGAAAACAAGAGGTAATCCTAATCGCGGATTTACCGACGATGGACAAGCCGTTGCGGAGGCCAGTCGTCGCACTGCTCAACAAAAGGTAAATATGCTTGAGTTAATGCTGGGTCAAATAGCTAATTATTGTCCAGTGATTTCTCGCAACACCATCATTAAAACGTCCACATCAATTGACAGTATTTGGCAGGCGATTCGATTACATTTTGGATTTCAATCAACGGGGGCCCATTTTATTGACCTTACTGACATTCATTTCGAGCCCGATGAACGTCCAGAAGACCTGTATCAACGCCTTATGGCATTTGTCGATGATAGCTTACTCCTACGTGATGGGGGAATTTCCCATCATGGTCAAGCGATCACAGAAGACGAGGAAATGTCTCCATCCCTTGAAAATTTCGTAGTTCTCACCTGGCTTCGTTTAATCCACTCAGACTTACCCAAATTAGTAAAGCAAAGATATGGTACAGAGTTGCGATCTCGCACCCTTGCGTCCATCAAACCGGAGATATCTCAAGCCTTATCGTCCCTTCTAGATGAGATACATGCTAATACTGATGCAAAGATTTTGCGGTCTGATACAATGCGTCTGAATATCCCCAAACGCAAAACTACTGCTCAACCACCACTACGACAGAAAAAATCATGCCCCCTCTGTCGGCAAGCCAATCGATCGGACAGTCACTTCTTGAGTCAATGTAGCTTTTTGCCAGAGCAAGATCGAAAATATATGACAAAAGCTAGGCAAATTGCCCATATTTTAGATGAAGATGACCTAGACCATGAGGAATTATCCATATCAGGAGCTGATACCATCCATGATCAAACCTCCAATGAGTCGAGTTGTGCCCTAAGAAGCCTAAGGGTTATAATGGTGCATCTGGTCCTTTCCAGGCCGTAGTAAACATGGGTCCTGTTCAACCTCCACAACGTAAAGGACGCGTTCCACAATATGCTCGCGATAAACTGGTTGAACTCCAACACAAGTTTGATGAGCTTGAGGATATGGGTGTATTCGTTCGACTGGAAGATGTCAAGATTTCTGTTGAATATCTCAATCCTTCTTTCCTTGTGAAGAAATCTAGCGGTGGTTTCCGACTGGTGACAGCTTTCTCTGACGTGGGGAGATACAGCAAGCCCCAGCCATCACTTATGCCTGATGTGAACTCTGTTTTACGACAGATTGGAAAGTGGAAGCATATTATCTCTACTGATCTGACGAGTGCCTTTTATCAAATCCCGTTATCTAAAGCCTCGATGAAATATTGCGGTGTGTCTACACCTTTCCGTGGTATTCGGGTTTATGCTCGATCAGCCATGGGTATGCCAGGATCTGAGACGGCGTTAGAAGAGTTAATGTGCCGCGTCCTGGGAGATTTGCTTCAAGAAGGCATCGTGACTAAACTGGCCGATGACCTGTACTGTGGCGGAGAAACGCTGGACGAGTTGTACTCAAACTGGCAACGACTCCTCCATGCCCTAGAAGAGAATGATTTATGTCTTTCAGCCTCCAAGACTGTAATATGTCCCAAGTCGACAACTGTGCTAGGATGGATCTGGCGCCAAGGTCACATCCAGGCCAGTACTCATCGTGTCGCCACTCTAGCATCGTGTACGCCCCCAGGAACTGTCAAAGGATTGCGGTCATTCATTGGAGCGTACAAAGTCCTGGCTCGAGTCATTCCAAATTGCGCCACAGTTCTGTCACCCTTGGAAGACGTTGTTGCTGGACGTCAGTCACAAGAAAAGCTGGAGTGGTCAGATCATCTCCACCATGCCTATCGGACGGCTCAGGAAGCTTTATCGTCAAACAAATCCATAATATTACCACGACCCCATGACCAGATTTGGATCGTCACAGATGGTTCTGTAAAACAGAACGGCATAGCAGCTACTCTCTACGTAACCCGTGAAGGAAAACTATGCCTTGCCGGTTTCTTCAGTGCTAAGTTACGAAAGCAACAAGTCACCTGGCTACCTTGCGAAGTTGAAGCACTATCAATCGCCTCCGCCGTTAAACACTTCAGTCCGTTCATCATACAGTCTCGTCATACATCCTGTGTTCTTACTGACAGTAAGCCGTGTGTACAAGCATTCGAGAAATTGTGTCGCGGTGAATTCTCTGCCAGTCCACGGGTTTCCACATTCCTTTCGACCGTTAGCCGTTACCAGGCATCAGTCCGCCATCTTGCCGGTTCCGCAAACATACCATCGGACTTTGCTAGCAGAAATGCTCCAGACTGTGACAACCCAACTTGTCAGATTTGCTCATTTGTTGCTCACCTGGAAAGTTGTGTTGTTCATTTATGTATCACAGATGTCCTCAAAGATAATATCAAGCTCCCCTTCACCAGTCGACCAGCCTGGCTGGCTCTCCAATCCGAGTGCGCTGATTTGCGCCGCACTCATGCCCATCTCAAACAAGGCACCCGCCCGTCAAAAAAACTTACAGACATCAAAGATATAAAACGCTATCTTAATGTCGCTTCTATCGCCAAAGATGGTCTATTGGTTGTCCGTCGACAGGATCCTTTCACTTCTTCCCGAGAGTGCATCATCGTTCCTCGACAGGTTCTTGATGGCCTGCTCACCGCTCTCCATATTCACTTGAATCACCCGACCTGCCACCAGCTTAAGCTTGCTGTACGCCGTTTCTTCTATGCACTGGATATGGACAAATCTGTTGAGCACGTAACGAGTGGATGTCATCAATGTGCTTCATTACAGAAGATTCCCCATGATGTAATCACACAGTCCACAGAAGATCCACCGGATAAGATCGGGATATCTTACGCAGCAGATGTGATCAAGCGTCAGAAACAGTTCATCCTTGTTCTGAGAGAATGTGTTACGTCTTATACCTGTGCCTGTTTGATAGAGGATGAGCGACGAGAGTCTCTACAAAGTGCACTCCTTCGACTGTGCCTTGAAATTCGCCCCATTGGAGGCCCTGCCGCAGTTGTACGTACTGACCCAGCCCCAGCCTTCCAGTCCCTCGTTAACGATGAACTTCTCCGGCAACACCGACTCACGCTTGAGGTGGGGAGAGTGAAGAACAGAAATAAAAACCCTGTCGCCGACAAAGCTGTTCAAGAACTAGAAAGCGAGCTCTTGCGTCAAGATCCATCAGCCGGTTATGTTTCTCCTCTCAAACTTGCTCTTGCTACGGCACACCTGAACACGCGTATCAGATCTAGGGGTCTATCTGCACGGGAAATGTGGACCCAAAGGGATCAATTTACCAACGCTCAGATTCCATTACAGGACATGAAACTTATTGCGGACCAACATTCTCAACGCAATGCCAATCATCCACACAGTGAGAAATCTAAAGCCCCACTAAGTGACCCACCGCCTATTCCGTCAATCGACGTTGGGGACTTAGTATATCTTCATTCGGATGGCAACAAATTGAGTGCACGTGACCGTTATCTTGTTGTAGCAGTGGATGGTCAATGGTGTAACATCAGGAAATTTACTGGTGCTCAACTTAGGAAAACCTCATACCGCGTCAAACATTCCGAGTGTTATAAAGTACCAGTTTCTTCCAAACCTAACACTGCACGCACATGGCGTTACGCACATGACGATTCGGACGATGAGTTTGAAGAGATAGAGAAACCGTCATCTCGCATAAACCCACCTGTACTCTCACCTGTTCCACTAGAGATTTATAACCCAGATGAGGGTGCGTCAGGCTTGCAATTGGAATGTAATGTACCTGACTCTTCAACCATACCTGTGGATGAGAGTGACAGTCATGGTATGACTCCTATTACGAATGGGTCATCATCCCCAGAACTCTTGCGACGATCTGGTCGACAACGGTCTCGGCCAACTCGTCTAAAGGATTATGTGCTTGACTGAAGTATCATTTCTTGTATTGCCAACGATTTCTGGAATGTGTAGTGGGGCAGAATAATCCCCTATGCTAGAGGGCAGTCTACCCTATGACAGCATTTATGTATAACGGAAATGGGGCAGAATAATCCCCTGTTGCCGGAGGGCAGTCTACCCTATGATGGCAAATTATCAGTGCAGTGTAAAATATCCTACATATTGACATTCAGATTTAGTCTATCTTACGATGTCAAACTTTCTAAGCATTTTTATCTGTCATAACTGATGACGTTCTCACCATTAATGACCTGTGTATTCATCCATTCATTCATTGATACCCATTCAACGGTCGACAACCATGCTGAAGAGAAGACATAGTATCATTGCCGTCTGTATGACATTCCAAGTCAAACTTAGTTTTATAGTTTAGCTAGTACTGTGCTAAATAAAGAAAGAAAGAGAAAAAAGAAAGGGAAAAGGGGTCACGCCATAATTGGTGTTATTGTTTATACACGTGGAATTGTTATGCCCTATGGCGCATGCGCTAGTTATGTAGCTTCCGCTCTCTCTTGCCTGGCTCTCGTGTGTAATGTTACGTGTTTTGCCTGTGTCTTATTGGAGCTAATAAACAACGCTCATTTCACACAGAAACGACGTCTTGTTGTTGGTTTGACGCTGTGTTAAGTTCGAGGAGGATTTACCCAACTAACTGGCGCTGTGTATATTGTTGTTCGCATCTTAGCCTACTAAGGGCATTTCACGTTTCACTTAACACTACGAGCAGAGTTTCTACGTATGATCGTGCCATGCGTTCGGATGATGTGTTGTTCGCTGCAACCAATCAATCAATCAATCAGTGCCCGAGATCCGCTGGATAGAGTCAGCTGTTGAGTAAAAACATTTGTATCACACAGTTCGTACATCAAATTTTTTGACGGTTGGTTTGGACTATTGAATAAGCTCTGTCAAACTACAGGTATGTGTGTTACTTTGTATATACACGATCGATGTAAATTGTTTTTTTCAATAGATTGTCCACATTTTACGGTACAATCTCAACCATTCAAATTGTTCTTTGCTTGTGACGGCATTCGCCTATGTCAAAATTCAAAACCTGTCAACCGAATCTTTTTGTCTCAGCACCTCCAAATTCGATGATCATGTAAATGTTGCCGAAGAAATAAAAAACATCGATCTGCCAAACAAGGCATTAAGGCATTGAAACGAGCGTAATGGCGTAGCAATGAACATTAAGGCGTAACGTTGGGCATTGACTCGCGTCACTCATCAAATGTTTTGGTCCGGTTCATTCATTCAGTCCGGTTCATTTTCAGAAGCTAATCAGCATATGTACAATAAAGGTCTGAACTCTTTTTTCAACCTCACTCAGTCATTTGGAAACTTTCAGCCAAATATAGAGACGAGTTTACATATTTTTGATCATACCGTTAAATGGGAAGAGAGTTCTACAGAACTGACTATTTTGTTAAACATATTTTGGGAGTACATTCTAAGTCAAGTAATTTGGCAGTTATGCATTATCATGCGATCTCCATAGACAGAATATTGACTCTTGGATAGGAGGAGTCGAAGCAATTCTTGAGACGCTAGGTCTTTCTCATTTATCACCAAGATTGTTTTCCATCTCAGCTCGAAAGCTAAGTAATACAGTTTATCAATGCATCTCAAATTTATTCATTAAAAATTGGTCGTTATGCGTGAAAATTCCAAATCTTCAAAAATCTATTTTAGAAAATCTCATTCAATTTCACGAAACTTATTCAGATAACAAACTTAGAACTTACCAGCTTTTTAAATCACGTTTCGTTCTGGAACCATACCTTTACTCTGTCTGCAGTTCTGAACACCAGAGAGCGTTAACTCGTTTTCGTATAAGTGCTCATGGTCTCAGTATTGAACGGGGCAGATATTGTAACGTGGATATTATTAATAGAAAATGTATTTTTTGTGATGTAATTGAAGATGAAGTTCATTTCTTAATTAGATGCCAAGCTTACGCTGATATTAGATTATCTTTATTCACCACTGCTAGTAAAATATCAGCAAACTTTATCACTTTGTCAGATGTTGATAAATTTATATGGTTATTGAGTAATGAAAATCATACATTAACCTGTGCTTTGGCAAAATTTGTATATGAAGCAGTGAATATACATTGTAAAGAAAAATAACTCACCTCGATAAAATACTTTACAATCAGATATATAGCTTGGAAACCATTAATTATTATGATTTGTATATGTTGTTGTTAAATCTTTATTCTTTTTACGGGAGGGGTGGGTAAACCATTATTAATCAGGGATCTGTCTATTCATTGATTGGGAGGTGCATTGTCAATCTTATAAGCAAAACCTCAATACTGTTGTAACCATTATTATAAATTCAATTGTATGCTCTTATAGGGCGCTGAGATCAACAATAAAGATTCTATTCTATTCTATTCTCGATGAATTAGTATCAATGGAGATCGCCAGCCACACTAGGCGGCGCTAGTGCTTTAGCAGGTGAAGAAGACGTGGCGTCATAAAACGAACAATTATAACGTCGTTACATTATGACGTTGCCTTTGTGACGTCCAGAAAAACGACATGGACATGCTCGATTTACCTCTTGGTACACGTAGCCACCTACGCTCATACTATTCAGCTTGTATCACTGACGTCCCTACTTTCCTTGTTTCCCCCGCTGATTCACATCGCCAAGTTCGCGCATCTTGGCCGTAAGGGGGCGCTTTATCTGGTTACCCAATCGCCGTGCCGTAATAGCTCGGAGCATTTGCGTACACTTCGCCATCCATAAGATGGCTTGCGAATCGTGTGTCTCCATTATCGCGGAGCGATATCCGGTGTTTTACCGGATTCTGTTCGGCCTTCATCCGGCGGAGAACAGACTCGAAAACTCTGATAAATTACAGGTTTTCATACATACCGCGGAAACAGATATTGCCTGGGCTTACAAAATATATAGGTATGAACACGTTGGGGTTACGTCGGTAGACTTTAGCTGATTGGCTGACGAAGTCACGTGGTATTGATTTCTGGAAATTTCCTCTAGCAGTTGCCGAAAGTCGTCTGAAATGGATACACACGACCCCAGGGTCAGTCTTACCGCGTATAGATGAGCGAGATGGTTACAGGTTGAGCTTGGAGATAACCAGATCCCTCATACTAACCACGATTGGCTAACTACCTCACGTGATCGAAATTACGTCATGCCTTCATGATAGTGAGATCACGACTCTCGCGTAATGTGGAAGCCATGCCAATATTTTGACAGCGACACGCCCTCTTACCGCATCTCTCAAAGGAACTTTTCCCCGGCTTTATTACAGTCAACATTCAATTCAAAATCTGAAACAATTGAACGGTGTTTTTACGTTACCATTCTAGGCAGCTTGATCTCCTTATATACTCATGACGATATAGCGTGATCTTATCAGTGGGATATTAACAACATTTACAGGGATTTATTTGTTAATCTTTTGAAAGTATCAGTGAACAAATGTTTGCAATCAGTTGACGAACCTTACTAAACAATGGAGGAAGTTATCCAAAAATCTGTTCACTCTTAACTCAGAAATTAACGTAATTAGAGCTGTTTTGCCGTCCGTTTATTGTTAGTTTTGCCGCTAACGACATATGAACGTTTGAAAAGGGAGACAACTCATATTGGCAAGACTCTTCCGTAAGAGTGATTTTCATTGGTCATTGATGGTTGGCCTGTGCAGAACGCCCCCTTACGGCCAAGAGGCGCGAAATATGCGATGTGAATCAGCGTGGAGAACAAGGAGAGGAGGGACGTCAGTGATACAAGCTGTTTATCAGCGTAGTAGCCACCTGGCGTCAGTTCGAGCTGGCGAACCCCCTTTCATGTGATATCACATGTTTATTTAGAATAATCAAGCTATAGGGTCCAGGCTGCACTACCAAGGGCCACGGTGGAGAATGAAGCGATTTGTCAGCGTCGGGCCTCAGAAGTATTTGTTCTGAATGCCAACTTGCATTCTATAAATACTCCCTCGTTTTAGCCGGGTTTTTTCCGACCTGGCTGTCACATACATAGTTCATCATCAGATGATATGATAAGGCTGTTGCATCATTGCCCTAAAACAGTTGTATACTAGACCTATTACTCCTGTCGAACAACGGCTATGTAATAAATGTAATATTGTTGAAGATGAAATGCATTTTGTAATGTCCTGCAAAAAATTTGCAGATAGTCGATATGTACTATTTCAGTATGTGGTAAGAGAACATCCGGCTTTCATGAAATTAACAACTGCTGATAAATTTATTTTCATAATGTCATGCCGTGATAGTCCAACAATAATTAATACAGTGTGTTCAACACTCCTGAAATGGTACAGAAATGATAGCTAGTGACTGTTCTTTACCAAAGCTATATTCACGTTTTAGACGTTTTGGAGCTAGGGGAGCCCCTAATGGGCCGATGGAATTGTATGAGGTATCAATGTGAAGCATTCGTGTAGGGACCTCAGATGGGCTGGGTGTGGGGTTGAAATATCGTCATTCTGCGCATGCGCGGTAGACCAAGGGTATGGAAATAGACGTTTTGGGGTCTAGGGGAGCCCCTAGTGGTCCGATGGAGTCGAGTGAAGCATCAATGTGAAGCCTATGTGAGGGGGCATCCCACTGGATGGGTGTGGGGTTGGAATATGGTCATTCTACGCATGCGCGGTAGACCAAGGGTATGAAAATAGACGTTTTGGGATCTAGGTGAGCCACTAGTGGGTCGATGGAGTCGTATGAGGTATCCATGTGAAGCCTATGTGAGGGGGCATCCCACTGGGTGGATGTGGGGTCGGAATATCGTCATTCTGCGCATGCGCAATAGACAAAGGGTATGAAAATAGACGTGTTGGGATCTAGGTGAGCCACTAATGAGCCGATGGAGTTGAGTGAGGTATCCATGTGAAGCCTATGTGAGGGGGCATCCGATTGGACTAGGGTCTCGGCCGTTGTCCACATTCTGCGCATGCGCAGACAGGGAATTCTGGGAAAAGGGTGTGGACATAGACGTGTTAGGGGTTAGGTGAGCCCCTAATGATCCGATGGTGTCGTATGAGGTCTTATTTTGAAGCTGTCGTGAGGGAGCATCCGCCTGGGCTAGTGTGTCGTTCGTTGTCAATAGTCTGCGCATGCGCAGTCTGGCCGTAGTATAGAAATAGACGTGTTGGGGTTTAGGTGGGCCACTAGTGGGCCGATGGGATCGAGTGAGGTATCAATGTAAAGCAGTCGTGAGGGAGTCTCCAACGGGCTGGGTGTGACGTGGAACTGACGTAATTCTGCGCATGCGCAGTAGAGAAAGTGTATGGAAATAGACGTGTTGCGGCCTAGGCGAGCTACTTTTGGGTCGATGGAGTCGAGTGAGGTATCCATGTGAAGCCTAGGTGAGGGAGCAACCGACTGGAGTAGTGTCTCGGCCGTTGTCCACATTCTGCGCATGCACAGACAGGGAATTGTGGGAAACGGGTGTGGAAATAGACCTTTTTGCGGTCTAGGTGGGCCACTAATGGTCCGATGGAGTCGTATGAGGTATCAAAGTGAAGCATTCGTGAAGGGGCATCCAGTCATGGGTGGGTGCATGTAAAATTAGGGGTATGACGTCACTTTCGGTTTGGGTGAATGGGGCGTAACCTGGGAACATGATAGGACATGTACCGACCTGTCTGTGGGGGTTTTTCCCGCCAGAATTTCGCTGACGTCTGCGCCTGCATCCGGGTATGGATGAGGGTCTGTGTGAATGGGGTGTGACCTGGGAACATGATAGGAATGCATGTACTGACCTGTCTGGGGGTTTTTTCCCGGCCCGGCCCCGGCCGCAGCGCGCGCGCGCGGATTATCCGGCCGCAGCGCGCGCGCGGGTTCACCGGAAGTGCGCGGCATCACCAGCAGTGCGCGGATGAATGTCGGGTCAAACGGTCAAAGGTCACATCCAGGTCAAAAGGTCCAAGGTCTCCCTTTCGGCAAGGTTCGGCAACAATGTTGCGGTATCGATAAAATCAATGAATGCAGCAATGCCCTAAATATTCCCACTTTTATACACCTACATAGAAGTACCCGGATGTAGGCGCGGACGTCGACGAAAGCATTCTAGTACCCGGATGTAGGCGCAGCCGTGAGCGAAATTCTAGTACCCGTTCATTGGTTTTTTTATCGATCGCTCATTGGCTCTTTTTCTCGACCGCTGATTGGTCCAAATGGAACTGCCCATCCTTCCCAGGTTAATTTACAATCCCCTTTTTGGGGTTTAAGCTCTGTATATCGATGCCGCAACATTGTTGCCGAACTGACGTCATCGGTGACGTCACCAGTAGGAGTAGTAGCGAAAGTGGGCATTTTGGGGCAGTGAAGGAAGGTATTTGGTGTAGAGATGGACCATCCATATCTGTCACACATTATACCACATCTTTGTTGTGTTATACCACATCGGTCCTGCATTATACCATATATGTCCTGTATTATACCATACCTGTCCTATGTTATACAATATCTGTCCTGTATTATACCAAATCTGTCCTGTATTGTACCATATTTGTTCTCTATTATACCATATATGTCCTGTATTATACCAAATCTGCCCTGTATTATACAGTATCTGTCCTGTATTATACCAAATCTGTGCTGTATTATACCAAATCTGTGCTGTATTATACAATATCTGTCCTGTGTTATACCATATCTGTGCTGTATTATACAATATCTGTCCTGTATTATACAATATCTGTCCAGTATTCTGCAATATATGTTCTGTATTATACCAAATCTGTCCTGTATTATACAGTATCTGTCCTGTATTGTACCATATATGTCCTGTATTATACCATATCTGCTCTGTATTATACAATATTTCTCTATTATACCATATCTGTGCTGCATTATACCATATCTGTCCTGTATTGTACCATATATGTCCTGTATTATACCAAATCTGTGCTGTATTATACAATATTTGCCCTCTATTATACCATATCTGTGCTGTATTATACCATATCTGTCCTGAATTATACCATATCTGTGCTGTATTATGCAATATCTGTCCTGTGTTATACAATATCTGTCCTGTATTATACCAAATCTGTCCTGTTTTGTACCATATTTGTCCTGTATTATACAATATATGTTCTGTATTATACCAAATCTGTGCTGTATTATACAGTATCTGTCCTGTATTATACCAAATCTGTGCTGTATTATACAATATATGTTCTGTATTATACCAATCTGTCCTGTATTATACGGTATATGTCCTGTATTATACCAAATCTGTGCTGTATTATACCATATCTGCCCTGTATTGTACCATATATGTCCTGTATTATACAATATATGTTCTGTATTGTACAATCGGATAGCCGTTGTCGTGAATAACAACAAGTTCAGCAATGTTCATACAGTTTATTATCCCCAATGGGGGCTGGGGGAGCCGCCCTGGGCATGTTTGGTATGTTCACAGCAAAACAAATTGAAATATCAAACACCATGTTTCTTATTTAACGCACCGTCACATTAGGTACAAGTGTTTACTGAGCTCAAGTCAACGATCAGCATGTAGACATATAGAGTATGTACGGCATGTTATGGTATTCATCCGTGCACGGGTGACGCATTCAGCCGATGGGGTGGTCGGTCAGCTTGGTAACGAAAAACGTAACATTGGTCACCTTCTCCACTGTCCACTTGGTGTTGGGGCGTTGGTGTTGGGCCCATTCCAAGGGGTCCACGGTGTCCAGTTTCTCCAGCATCGTCTCTAGCGACACTCGGTTAATGATGGTAAACGGTTGGTCAAATACCTGGATGTTCCTGCTCGGGTAAAAGTATCGGACTTGGTTTGGTCGTTGAAGATGGCTTCCACGTAGCTACGTAGACGGGCGAGGTCGGTCAGTCGGAAATTGTAGATATCTTGAATAGGGCGATGACGGTTGAAACATTGCCGTATCATGGACCAATGGCGCCGATAGATGTCACTCACTGGATGGGCGTCCTGTAACAGATCGCTAGGAACATTTATGGGCTCGTCCAGAAAATGTTCGATGTTGTCAGGCGTATGACTCGAAACCGTAACGGTGGGGTCCGGCTGGATATCCAGGCTCTTCTGAACTGTGGGTATAGGCGGGCTCTCCGTCATCGCATCACCAGTGGCGTTCGTCTCCCCGGGCTCATCTTCACTGGGTCTGACCTTCCGCGGCTCCTCTTCAGTGGAAAGTTGTCGCCCAAACCGTAGAGACGGGGCATGAATCAAACGCTGATGGCGTCTTAACTGACTGCGTCGTTTGAAGAGTTGACAACAATCCTTACAGTGTTCCGTCGCGCCCTCGTGGAATGAGCGTTCGTGGCGCAGTAAATGATCCTTCCGATTACATGCCCGTGCGCAGGTTATACAAGTATACCGTGCATCGTTGTGGGTGGAGGCCTTGTGGCGGTGCAAGTCGTGCAGACGAGTAAACTGCTTCTGGCAAGTTGTGCAAGTGAACATCTTGGTGGTTGACAGAGTGTCTGATGAAACGGCCAGGCCGCTTCCCTTTTATAGCACGCTAGCTGGTGATCTATTTTTAGCACACTCAGTTCAACTATCCCCAAGTCGAGGGCCGAGCCGTGACATCTTCGGTAACCTCCGTGTCTCTTCGGGCACCTCCGTGACATCTTCGGTCACCTCCGTGTCTCTTCGGTCACCTCCGTAACTACCCGGCTGTTCCCGTGTAAACCCGGATGGATCTCCGTGTCTCTTCGGTGACCTCCGTGACATCTTCGGTCACCTCCGTGTCTCTTCGGTCACCTCCGTACCGTCAACGATCAGCATGTAGATATATAAAGTATGTACGGCATTTTATATCAAGACACCTTATACTTACCGTGTGCATAATATTTAATATTATGCAATACTGTTGGGTAGATTCTAAACCTCTTATACCAAATGCCAGAAAAAACGGACTCCAGGGCCTCCATCAACTCCGGCGACCTTGACCGCTTAAGTTCGCGGCAGAAACTCAACTCCTCAGTTTGATTTCTAGCACGATCAAACCCACACGTGAATTTACTGTGCTCCTCAACTAAGGAGATTCATATACATTCATTGGATTTACTCGTGCTCTCAAGCCTCCCGTATTGGTCCGTGAGTTTTTACATTTATGTACTTTCTCATTATACCGAATTCCTTACCGCATTTCATTGTATATTTTTAAAAAATATGTACAGTAGAAATCCTCAGTGTATGGGATCGCTCAGATTGGCGCTCGCCATTCTGTAAACAAGCATATCGGGTCTATGCTTTCACTATGGGATTATTCTGCTCTGCATTGAGAATAATATATACGTTGTTTCATTGTAAATCGTATACCATTGTGATAAATATGTTAAATGTCTGGCACGACAAGGTTGGCACGACAAACTATGGCACGGAATTGGCTTTTACGATCATAGGTTACGTTGGGCGTTACTGATCTGGTAAGGGACTCTTGTTGACATGTTACTAGGCAGCCATTTTGACCGACAGCACACCTCTCTCGAGATAGTGCGTCGGGGTCATAGAGTCCTTTGCTGGAGAAGTTACGTAACCTCTTTGTTACTGTGAACTCTTTGTGGGAATTTCTATATGTAGTTGGATATACCTTGGCAAGACAAAGCATGTACATGTAGAACAGCTATTCTAATAGCTTGATCTCTGTACTGATATTCGCACTTTGGATTTACGTTTCAGAGAAAGGTGTAATCACAACAATAGCACATTGTTGTCTGTATATTAGTAGAACGATGCGAAGTATTTTTTGGCATGTTATGGGAATAAAATACTGACTAGAATGTTTCACGTTCCAAACATTCTTTCGCTCCAATACTATTTACAGTTGATGTATATAGGTGTACCGTAATTATCAACTATACGTTTGCACATGTATAGTAGTTCAACATGTGGTGCTGCAAAGGTATTTCAGTACAAGTGGGGCTATACTGATACCTATACAGTGAATCACTATTCATTGTTGCGCATTACGGTGTTGTACGCTTGATTTTTACGAATGGACAGTTACGATGGGGTCCATCTCTTATAATAATACCTAGAAACTGAGACTTTCTTTGATTGAGCTCGTTTCTGTACACATAGTGGCATCTATGATGTTGTGGCGGTATAATTATACATGAGGTCCGTAGTACACTATGAGAGGACTACACCTGTGCGGGATCGTTCTATAAGCCCAGAGCTGGCACTGTGAGAAGTTTAATGCTCTGTATGATATGATTATTGGCACTAATATAATCGTATCTATATATTTTCAGAATTATGTCTGACTCGGATAAATCTGGAAAAGCGTCCCCGTCCGGTTGCTCTAAATGCCATCAATGGTCGGTCAAGGGTACCATTGGGCATGAGTGCTCGAAAAGTTCGCTATGCACGGAAGGGAATAGGTGCGATGTATGCTCTGCCTGGCCGGAGGATGTCTTTCAGCGCTGGCTGTTAGTACGTTCACGGTCCGTGGCGGCACTACCGGCCGTGAACCCGGCTGCCTCCGATTCGGGTCTTCCTGCGGTATCCCAACCCGTAGGAAGGTTTATACCCGAAGCGGAGCTTGATGCACGTTTTGCGGAGCTTTATCGTGCTCTGGGCCTGTCCCAGGGCGCGACGGCTGCCAGCGAAACAGGCACACCGGTGTTCGTGGTCCCCCGTATAGGGAGCGCCGCGTTGGGAAAGCCCCCTGCTTCTTCTTCTTCGACCAAGAAACGCAGGGCGCGCAAGTCGAAGGTGCGAGCCAAGACTTTGCGCGGCTCGTCTGAGACTTTTGTATTTCCACCCAAACCATCGAGTACTCCTACGACTCTAGTCGCTAGTGAGACACCGTCCGATCCCTCTCGGGGTCCGACGGGAGATGGTATGGATCGGAACACAACTGTGCTCGACGGGATGGCCAAGTCCACCAGCCTAGCCGAGATTGAGGTCGAGCAATCTCCGGCCGACACGGACCGCTCGGTTCGTGTTGTGGCGTCATACGGTGGCCGTGATCACTCCGATGCCGGGTTGCTAGCCCGTGCTCGTGATCATGACCCTGTTCAACCGGGAACATCCGGCCTCGGCCGTGACGGTTACCCGTTGAGCGGGGAGCATATCCAATCCTCTTGGTCATGCCCCACGGGTGACCTAGGATCTTCATCCGGCTCCGTCATCGGCTCTATTGATGATCGGTTGCTTGAGGATACGGATATGGAGGTCGGTTCAATGTCCGGAGAGGACTCCGTCCCTCACGTTGACTTGAACCAGGAGCAAGTGGGTACCATCGATGATACCATCGATGCGGCTCTTCTGCGGGCTGCCGCTCAACAGAAGATGCCGGGAGGCCCACAGCTCCTTACGCTCGGCCATATGTCCTCTTGGACTAGGTCGTTAGCGTATGCTGCTGAAGTGTGCGGTGTCCCTACGAACACTAAGCAGCAAGAACCCGTTAAGCGATCGCTAACAGGTCAGCCGCCGGGTCGCCGGCCGGAGCTACCCTCGTTAGGGCTAGATCCATTCGTGGATCAGGCTTTCGATGCGCTTTCGGTGAGGCCGCAGGGAAAGGGTAAGCGTTCCCTGCGTACGGCTCCACCCGGGTTCACTGAGCCCTTCAGAGGCCCTCCGTCCGAAGTCAAGCGGACGGAATCGGCTTCGAAGGTTGGACGGCAGTCCGCCTTCTTCCTGACAGGCAAGCAACATCGGGAGGATCTACATCCAAACGATATGTTGCGTCGGTCGGTTGAGGAAGAGCTCAAGGCGGCAGAGTGTTCGGCCCGGGCCGGGTTACGAACCTTTAGCCACCTTCTGCACATGACACACGCATCGCACGTAGCTGCCCTGCAGCGTACGGCTGACGACGCGGTGTCCCGGTTGCACTCCATGGACGCTGAAGCGATTCCGAAACCCGTGGTGCTTCCGGCTGGCGTTGGAGAACCGCTATCGTTTCCTCAAGCACCCCCAGAGTTCTACCACTGTATGCAGTTGGCTACTGCAACGGGGTTGGACCTTCTGACGAGGGTGATAGCCAGAGTGCAGATTGCCCGATGGAGACTCTTCCTGGCTGAGTCTCGACTGGGCTCAAAAGACCATGCGCAGAACCTCATCAACTTACCTCTCGGTAATGATGAGCTGTTCTCCGATGGACTCAAAGCTTACGCTGCTGAGGGTCATATTGACTCTCAGGAACTTGAGTCCATGGTCAAACAACACCAGACCCTTGCTAAGGGGAAACGCAAAGCCAGCGTTTCCAAGCCCGCTGATACTTTCTCCGGCTCTTCGAAGCCCAAGAAAGCCAGAAGAGGGTACCGTGGCAAGGGGAAGGGCAAGAAAGGGTCTAACAACCCTTCTAAGCCCGCTGGTAAGGGTGGGAAGCGCACCTGACATGTCAGTGTGCGCTCCCCCACTGCCCAGGACACCAACCTCAAGCTCAGCACGAGTTTTGAAGGGGGGCCCACCGGACTCGACACTTCTGTTTCGGCGCCCGGAACTGCCGGTCGGAGGCCGTCTCGCGCATTTCACCTCTTGGTGGAATCTATACAGCGCAGATAGCCTAGTAAGGCAGATTGTCGCGGAAGGTTATCGAATGGAATGGAGCGCTCCAAACCGTTCACCTCCGCTGACAGGGACCCCACTGGTGACCCCGTTACCTCGAGACCCCCGTCAAATTACCATTATACTGGACGAGATAACTTCCCTACTCGCCAAAGCGGCGGTAGTAGAGATGAAAGATCCGGCAACGGATCCGGGGTTTTACACCAGGATGTTTTTGGTGTCCAAGAAAACCGGGGGATGGCGACCGGTCCTCAATCTACGGCCCCTCAACCGTTACATTCGCATCGAGAGATTCAAGATGGAAACTCTTCGATCTGTACGGGCCGGCCTTCGGGTCGGCATGTGGGCCGCTTCAATAGATTTGAAGGACGCATACTTTCACGTACCGATCCATTCGGACTTACAAAAAGTATCTAAGGTTCGCCATCGACGGCAAGATATTGGAATTCCAAGCGTTACCGTTCGGAATTACATCTGCCCCTCGAGTTTTCACACGGGTAGTGGATGCCCTATCGGTCGTCCTACGGAGGTGTGGTGTGGATATCAGCACCTACATCGACGATTGGTTGGTGAAGGGACCGTCGGAAACGGCGGTCACCTATGCGATCAGGTTGACACTATTCCATGCGCTTCTCAGCGGCTGGATAGTCAACGTACCCAAGTCAGCGCTGACCCCGGCACAGTTGTTCATACACCTGGGGGTTCAGTTCGATCTCCGGATCGGGCGGGTTCGGCCTTCGCCGACTGCCCCAGATCTGCTGGAGGAGATGCTCGCGGTGTTCTTCACCTGCCGAGCTCTTCCGGCGAGAGAGTTCTTGCGACTTCTGGGTCGACTGGTCAGTCTGGGAGAAGTGGTCAACTACGGTCCACTTCGACGCAGACCCATACAAATGTACCTGATGTCCTTCTGGAAACAGAGCACAGGTCATTTGAACCAACCAATCCCGATAGACTCGAATCTATTATCAGCCCTCGGCTGGTGGCGGAACCGGGACAACCTCATCATGGGGGCCCCGTTGCATCCGCCGGAATCGAGTCTAGTCCTATTTATGGATGCCTCCATGGACGGCTGGGGAGCACATCTGGACGAGAACCTGGCACAAGGAATGTGGACCGCGCAGGAAAAGACTTGGCATATCAATCTCTTGGAGATGAGAGCAGTCATCCTAGCGTTGAAACGGTTTCTCCCGCTCTTGCGGGAGAAAGCTGTTCTGGTAAGGTCGGACAGCTCAACAGTGGTCGCATACATAAACAAGCAGGGAGGGACCAGATCCCCCAGCTATGTTTCATGACCTGGAAGCTATTCCAGTGGTGCATCAAGCATCAAGTGACCCTGAGAGCAGCGCATATTCCGGGGATACGGAACGTGCT